>VZTY01035104.1:2879-14140 GCA_013400935.1 Turnix velox
CAGGCTGGATGAAGCACTGAGCAACCTGATGTGGTGGGAGGTGTCCCTGCCTATGGCAGGGGGGTTGGAACTAGATTATCTTGAAGGTTCTTTCCAACCCAAACCATTCTACGATTCTAAGTTTCCAGAAGCTGAAACACCAAAAGCTCAACAGTTTTGCAAACTGGACTTGCAGAAATTAGAAAATCTTCAATTACTGAGCACCAGAGAAATTAACGTGCAATAACTCAACTGGCGAAGAATGAAAATACTGGCCACAGTGCCTATTCCAGCTGTCACCATGACATTGTCCTGTCTCCTTGCAGCATGCAAAGCCTAGTCTAAAGTATACACCATGAAAGAATAATATCTAAGTAAAAATAAAGGGTCTGCAGTGGTTTGTGGACACTTGGGAATAAAGAGAATTCAAAGAAGAAAACTACAGACACACTGAGCCTCAGAGTGTAAGCTCCTCCTGTTGATATAGTGTCTACTTTGGCAGTAGCACAGACTGTAGATGCTCCTGGAGACAAACACTAGTAAGAAAATCACTTGGATCTTTGTTAAGATTAATTTAAAATGCTGAACCAACCAAAATTATCCTCCCACACAGGGACTGAGTTCATGAAGCTGCCACTGATCTCGGAGGAGTTGATCTTGACTTTCTTGTAAACAGAAACAAAAGGCTGATTTGTGGAAGGACAATGAAAATAAACATTTGCCAAAGTCCTTTCAGACATTTCACAGAGCTGACAAAGCTATAAAAACATAACACTGCAACTTCTGCAGCCTCAGAGACTCCGAGGTGTACCATATGTTGGCAGGGCATGACACAGATGTCTTCAAATAACTCTGCATTAAAGGCCTTCCCTAAAAAATCCCTTTGTTTTCATTAATAAAGTGAAAGAAAAAAAAAATACTTATTTCCCCAAGCTATTTCCCTGCTCTGTACTTACACAGCAATTCAACCACTCATGTCTTAGGCCAGCACACATAAATCCAGGCTGCAAAGCAGAAGACAGAAGAGATGGTGCCCCTGAAGAGGGCAGCCTGCAGCTGCAGCACAACCAACCAGGGCTCAGAACAATGGCTCCACAATAGAGTTTTACCACAGGCCTGCCTTCTCTCACCTCCAGCATCTGCAACAGAGAAAACAACGGTTCTCTACTAGGATCAGACAATGATTTGATTGATTGATGAGGTGATTTCGGCCCTCTACTCAGCTCTGGTAAGACCCCATCTGGAGCCCTCAACATAAGAAGGACATTGAGTTGTTGGAGCAGGTCCAGAGGAGGGCCGTGAAGATGATCAGAGTGCTGGAGCACCACAGTTATGAGGACAGACTGAAGGAGCTGGGGTTGTTCAGCCTGGACAAGGGAAGGCTCAGGGGGCCCTCACAGAAAGGCCTGGGGTCTTTCAATACCTGAAGGGGGCTCACAGAAAGGCAGGGGTAAGAAGCTGCCAGCGGGCATGGGATGGCAAGACTAAGAGTAATGGATGCAAATTGGAAGAGGGAAGATTTAGGCTGGAGAGAGGAAGTTCTTTACTGTGAATGTGGTGAGTCACTGCAACAGGTTGCCCAGAGCTGTGGATGCCCCCTCCCTGGAAGTGTTTAAGGCCAGGTTGGATGAGGCACTGAGCAACCTGGTCTAGTGGGAGGTAGGGCAGGGGGTTAGGAACTAAATGATCTTTTAAGATCCCTTCCAACCCAAACCATTCTATGATTCTACGAATTTACTTGCACTGCTTTTGGAACAAGCACAAGCAAGAAGACCATCTTCAGAAATCAATTCCTGAGCAGTAACATGCCCTATCTTTGAATTACTTTTTGATGTAGGAGAACAAAACTCTGCAATACAAAATCCATCTATTTAAAATACTGTTTATTTGTGATTTAACATTAATTAGCATTACATCTATGAGCAATTTCAGATAACATTTATATATTTTCCACAGGACACAAGAGTTGGCTGGCTCATTCTTTATGCCAAAGCAAGTAAATAGAGGCATTAGCAAAAGGTGCAAATAGTTCACGGTTGCATTTTAAAAAATATTTATGCACATTGCATTCATTTAGATATATTTTTTAAAAAGTTATGAAAAGCGTAGTTCACAGGTTACTGTTTCTACATATGTTGTAATACAACACAAATAATGTAGAACATAAAAAAACAAAACAAAAAAAACCCAACAAAAAAACCCAACGTAAGCAACGGAAAGTTTCCACTATGATTAAAAAACACTGATTCCAGTATTTAGTGATAGCTAGAAAATTGTTTCCAGGATCCATTCTGACATTGCATTGTCACACTGAACACAGTCAAAAGCTTACCAGCCCCCCAACATGCTATAATCAACATTTTTGCATGCCAAACCACTCTCCAGCCATATTTAACAATTATATACTGTAAAATATTTCAACTGGCAATTTTGGGAATCACATGGATCTTTATAAAACATATGGCCTATTGCGATGGCTGATTTACAGACTATTTGACACAGCGAAGAAAAACCCCTATGTTAATTTCTATGTTTAGTTTGTATTTACAATACAGTAAAAGTACTAAAATGACAACATGGGTAAAAAGGGTAAGTGGCAGTGCCCCCCCTTACCGGCAGGAGGCTCTGATTTGCTCTGGGTTCATCCAAAGGACAACACAGATTCACGAGACCCTTTTACAACTCAAATGAAAAGTGAAGAAAACAAACCCCAAGTGCTGCACACTCTGTATGAATCCACACAAATCAGCTACAACATCTAACATGGAAATGTCACTTTACTGATTTAATAAAAAATATTATCCCACGATCCGTATCATATATTTAAAAAAAATAATCGCCAGACTTTTACTTTCTTTGTCCCCGCCTATTTTCTCGCTATTTCACTTTCCCTTTTAACAGCTTTGTTTCCTTCATTTGGTTTTGTTAAGAGATTATTTTTCTTCATTCATTAGCAATACTATGAGAGAGAAAAAAACCCCACAAGTAATTTTTAAACATGAATCCAGTTCAATTTAATATGCTTTCCACTTTTTCAATTTCTAAGACCCCGGATTCCTGAATTATATTTAAGTATACTCTAAACCAAGCATTCTTAAATACACTCTACTATTAAATGCTCGGTTCACATGCTTATAATACCTTTATACTGAATGGTATACAAACATTTGAACATATAAAATTCTCTTTTTTTTTTTGCCAGTTAAACTAAATTATCAATGTTAAGCGTATAAAATCCCCCTTTCTTGAAAAATAAGGGTTTCCTCCCCCTCTCCCTCCCCCCAACTGATAGAATAAAAAAGAAGTCTTGAAAAATTATATTTCACTAAAATGAAATATTTGGCAAAAAAGTTATTGAAGAATGGAATTCTTTAGATATTTTGTATAATTCCAAATAAACTTTCTCTTACACAGTTTTCCCCCTAATATTATGTGCCAGTGTATCATATTTCTATATGATCTAATCTTAAAAAAGATTGAAAGGTGTGTGCTGTTAATATGCACCCACTCAAACAGGGGCACAGGAACGTAAAATATGTGGTCAAAATCACAATACAAAAATGCATGATCCCGTTCCCAAATGAGACAGCAGTTTTAAAAAGTCGTACGATCACTCATCAGTGACTTTTAAGAAAGACTCTAACTGTGCTGAAAAGTTGAAGTTCTGCAAAATACTCCAGGCAGAACTCACTGCTGCATACTGTGAAGGTGTTGGATCTTGCTATGATGGTCATTGAGCACCTGCCAGTGTAGTTCTACATGAAATGAATGGATGTTTCCAACCCTCATAGCAATTTTTGGACACAGTTAAGTGAGAGATGAATTAATTTTCAACAACATGAAAGCTTTTTTTTTTCTTGTTTGGTTTTTTTTTTTCTTAAAGCAAAACCTCTTCCAGTTCCTTTTTCTTTAGGTTAAAAGTCCAGTTACTGCACACCCCTAACACTACGCTGTTAATGGTCAACTGAAAGGTTTCAAATGTGCAACGTCTCCTCACAACCCAACTGCACCTACGCTTCCACCTTCTCCTTCTTTTTACTCTTTTTCAGGAAAGATGGGGTGCGGAATTTCTTCTTCTTCTTTGATGGGGATTTGGAAGGTGACCCTTCAGGGGACAGGGCCTCTTCTATCTTTTCAGAGCTTTTAATTGTGATCTCCACGCTCTCCACAGTACTACTAGTGGTTAACTGACTGACCCTCTTGGTGAGATCTTCCTCCACATCATGTGCGTCTTCCTTGCCGTTCACTACCACGACTGGCATCTCCACAGATATTAGGTTGGCATTCTGGGTATAGAAATCTTCATGGTTTTCTGAAAGAACAGACCATTTTGCAATTATTTAAGTAAAACCATGACGCAAATGAAATAAAGCTTGCGAGTCTGGACTGTGATCCAAAGTGCTTAGATGTGGGTTTGGTTTATTCCCCTTTATTTACACTCTTGCTTGTAAAGCAGACATCAGTGTGGAAGTGTCATTAAAAGAAAACAGGCTGATAAAGCTGACCTTATCTCTGCCAGGTGTATGTACAGCTCAAGCTGTACACAGCACACACAGACAGAACCTACGCAGCACCTATATAACCAGTCTCAAGCACACTCAGAATTATGCTTTACTGCAAGAGATCAAGATATGAAAATGGAGCCATTTCATACAAAAATCTTTGGAGAAGCAGCCTTTCAAAATTCTGGGACAAGGGAGGCGATTTTGGCCCTCTACTCAGCTCTGATGAGACCCCAGCTGGAGTGCTGTGTCCACTTCTGGAGCCCTCAATGTAAGAAGGACATTGAGCTGTTAGAGTGCATCAAGAGGAAGACCATGAAGATAATCAAAGGGCTGGAGCACCTCCCTTAGGAGGACAGGTTGAAGGAGAAGGCTCAAGCAGAACTTCATAGTAGCTTTTCAATACCTGAAGGTGGCCTACAGAAAGGCTGGGGTAGGATTTTTTAATACGGCACAGGATGGCAAAACTAGGAGTAATGGATACAAATTGGAAGAGGGGAGATTTAGGCTGGAGAGAAGAAAGATGTTCTTTACTGTGAGGGTGGTGAGACACTGCAGCAGGTTGCCCAGAGAGGCTGTGGATGCCCCCTCTCTGGAGGTGTTTAAGGCCAGGTTGGATGAGGCATTGAGCAAGCTAGTGGGAAGTGTCACTGCCAGTGTCAGGGGGGTTGGAACCAGATGATCTTTTAGGTCCCTTCCAACCCAAACCATTCTATGATTCTATGAAAAGTTTTAGGCAAAACTCCCTAATCTTAAAACTTTTAGTAAAATAAAAATATAATGATTTCCTCCAGCTTATTAATATCTAAGTGTCAATATGTCTAAAATGTTTTCACTTTGTGAGAATTATGTATTAGAAACAATTGTGAAAAATAGTTTTCTGGACAGACTTCCACCCAGATGTGAGCTCATTTTGGTTCAGTCAACTTCATGTGTGCGTAAGAGTGCAGCAGAAGTGTGGATGACTCAGTTTTTCAGAGCTACTGGCACTGTACAGAAATTGCATGGAATACCTTCTAGTTTTTCTGGGACATTTTGCGGGGATTGAGTTTGTGACTGAATTTGTGACACGGATGAACCGTCATCTGAGAACAACTCCTGTTCAGCATCTGCAGGACAAGACTGGAGTTAGTAGCCATGCAACAGGAAGAATCAAGCAAGAATGTCAGTACTCGTGCTACAAGATCTACAGCAGTTAGCCTTGCGTTGCTCACACAGACAACATCAAGAAGTTACAACACAAAGTTCAAACTCTAGAGACCTATGTATTTACACATTTTATCTGCTCACAATCACTGTATATTAGTTCTTTTATAGAAAGCATTAAAAAGGGTGGCAGAGTTGCATTCCAGGTGGCACATCTTATGGTTTTACCTGACTGCAAGTCACCCATTTTGCTGTTATAGTAAGATATCACACCCTGACTGGGGCCTATAACAAAATTGTTTTGTTAGACAACATGAGAGAAGATTGCATAGCAAGTGTTACTGTTAAGAAAAAAATCACCCTGTATTAATAATTCCCTATGGAATAGTATAACTGCAAGATGAAAATAGTAAAAGTTAGTGAGTCTTGTGCACTGGAAGAACAGTAGAAACATTAAAGACACAGCCAAACACCTCAGTAAGCTTTTGCTCAGGTGGGTAATGACCTGTGCAACTTGATCTGACTTTGATACCAACATTAAGGAGGAAGGACTAAGTGACCTTCCCAACCTTTCAAATGAAGTTATTCTATGATTCTGACAAAAGCAGTCATTAAGTCTGCTTTTGTCAACCCTAGTCCTGTGCAAGCCTTTCACTGTTTTAATTTTAGCACTAACCAATATTTAAAAACTCAAAACATTTAACAAAAAATGCTAGTGTCTCAAGGAATGATTACTTCTAAAGTAGTCACCAATGGTACATGCTAATAATTAACCTGCATACATTTTTTACAGTAGATATTTTCCAACTAATAATGAACTCGTTATAATGTAAACCCCAACATGTAAAACCACACCACCAACCTTCCAACCCAAGCTGCTTGCGCTCAATTGTTTTCTTGTACTCTTCCAGTTCCTTTTCCGTGAGATGGCTGAAGGGGTTGGGAGGTGCTGGTGGAGCATTCTCATCATCTTCAAATTGCATTGGCTGGAAAAGAGAAATGCCCAAAATGTAACAGTTTAAAAAAAAGAAGCAGACAAAATAGATATAGATGGTTACTGTCTACTTTTCACTGAAAGTATTGGCGACAGGAGATTGGCAGGGAATACACAAAATCAGCCATGGATCCATCCAAAGCATTTAATAGGCATTCACATAGTAATAAAGAGAGGTCTTACTCTATTAACATTAACAGCAGGCAAACTTTTCATCTGCATTTGAAATGAACATTTTAAACCTCAGGAATGAAACATGAATAAAAGCTATCACACATCCCAAATCTATAATTACAACTATCAGTCCTACAAAATCATTTAGAAAGAAAATTACTTAAACTGAAGTTTGAAAGACAGGCAGACAAATAACCCAACTATCTGTAAAGCAATTAATTGTGTCCTACTCACTGGACTTGGCTTTTTATCCACAACAATCCCAGCGAGCAGCTGAGACTGTGGTCCTGCTGTCTTTAGGTCATATCGGTTTTGCTCCCTTATCTATATAGAGAAAATAAACCAGGTTAGAAACAGATACTTCTCTTTAATGAGTCCTATGCACATCAGTTTTGCAAAGCAAAAAGGCAGCTGTGAATAGCTGGAGGACAAAGCTTCTGCTGCAGAACCTAAAAATGGAGAACTCTTCTTCCAGCTCTGAATACATTGTGTATGTTAGCCCTTTGAGTGCTCCTGAATATCCACTCTAGACCCAGCTCCTCCACTTTGTGCAAGCCAATATTTAGAAATAAGCTCCAAGGAATAGTACAGGTCTCAACCTGTCACTTCCAACTCTCTAAAATAAGTGTGATCACAAAGGTTGGTAATTTTTTTTCCTTTGGTGAATACCTCTCATTCTTTTTCCCCAGTCATCAGACCCGAGCTTAACATTGTCAGTGCTTAAGAGACTGACAGATCAGAGAGACAAACAAATACAGATCAGTTTAAAAAAATCTACAGCAGTATAATAAGAATAAACTCTCTACTGAGAAAGTGACATACATTAATTTAAAATTCACTGTCTGGGATTCATGTTATTAATCTCTAAATGATTAGAGGGTGGATTTTGAGTACTAAGGAAGGGAGTTGCTCCCTCTGACTCCAGTTCAGTCCCCATGGATACAGATATGGTGCTTTCCAAGAAAAAAAAAATAATTTAATGAAAAGTGTCTTGAATGTCTGATACTGCAGCTATGCCTAGGGTGGAGTATTTTGTCAGTCTGACAGGCAGTGTCTTATGTGCTGGAAGGGAAAAGAAGAGAGATAACTGTGTTTCCAGAGAGGTCCACCAGTAACCTCCCATCTTCCATTAATTTTTTTTAACTGCTAATAGGAAGGAGAGTGGACCACAGGAACTGGAGCTTCATAAGTGCTTGGAGAATTAATAGAGAACAGAATAGAGATGACAGTCATGAGATTGAATCATGCTGTAGATGACGCTGAGCAATTTGGGTTCATGTTGACACCTAATTATCCACTAAGTATAATGCTAAATAGCAGGGACTATCACTGCCAAACAACCACTTCCAGTGCTGATAGACATTCTTCATGAAATTATTTCCTTCAAAATTTACATATATACATTGTGTATCTGTCTACAGACGTCATATATATCATACATTTAAATACATGCTTTTTAGTGCCAAAAATCACATGCATTGTAAGAAATTCCTTAGCAAAATCAGAAGACTAGAAAATGTGATTTTAGTGTTGTGTTAAGTAATTACTCAAACATATAATTTTACTTGTAAATGTTACAATTTTTCTTTCATTACACTCCTTACCTTATTTCTCTTTTCCAACACTTCACTTGGGTTTGTATTTAGAGGAACAAATTGGTTTGGATCTTCAATTTTGATTGGTGTTCCTCCACTAGTCTTGGAAGAGTCGTCAGCTTTCATCCACTTAAAGGGAAAAAAAAAGCTGCTAAAAACCCTAGTATGATGGAGAACAGTGATGTCTTACTGTTTAAGAGGAGATATAAAGAAAGGACTTTCTGAGTTTATCCTCAATTCCACATGACACTCACAATATAATCCTAACTCATCCAAGTTTGCATGCTTTCCAAAGAGGACTTAAGTTGCCTTGAACATGTTTCATCAAGAACAGTTTCTGTATACATTCCTAAAAACGCAGGATTAACTATCCAGAAACAATTCCTAGTAACCGGCATATGCATCCACCAGCTCCAGAGCCCTTGTTCATGCCATGAACTTCCACCTCTGCTAATCACTCACTTTGTCTCGAGCTTTTTCAGTCTGTAAGCAAGGTTTTACATCAGTTGCTGAAAGGGCTTCTCCCAGATTTTAGAAAGTCCAAAGCCTGCCAGCAGGAGGAGCTGATGCATTTACAGCTCTACTATGAGACTGGGAGTAGCTCCATGTTCACAGTGGCACAAGAACCAACTTTCTCCAGAGGAAGCCCCTTAGCAAGCCGAAGGAGAGAGGAAAAATCTTGATTATCATTAGAAGTAGTAGAATGAACACTCTTCTAAAGCTTTTTTTAGCAGGCTCACAAGCAGGGACAATTAGAGACTAATTAGAGCTTGTATCTCCCTTGTGAAAAGAACAGCTCACGGGTTATTTAAAACCTTCCTTATATTTAGTGGATAATTAATAGCATCAAAAGATATGGTAAAAATACTGTTTTCTACTTCAGGAATCAGTGAGCTAGTAACAACTAGGAAATAATTGATAAATTTCATTATGAACTGTTACTACTCCAAGTAGTGACCTACTCCTGCCCCAAAGCAGAAGAACCCCCTACTACTTAAGTCATTGTCTCACTAAAGTTTGTTTTAATTTACTTGATAAACTGTATTGCTAAATATTTCCTATGCATAATTTACTTTCTCTCAAGTGTAAAAACTAAGCAACTGCCTAAAGTATCTACCCACTACCCACCGTGATCTTAGTCCTGGGACTGGTTTCCCCATTCCAGGACTCCTCAGGCACATTGACTTTCAAGTATGTATTTGGAGAGTTCAGCCATCTTGTCTTTTCCCTCTGTTGCCTCTGGGCCAGGAATTTCAGGGGGGAAAGCGGGACTGTATCATCTTCAAAGGAAAAGGCAGTCACAGTGGCTGGGATCTCAACATCACTTTTATGTCTGGGTTTTTCCCTGACCAATGGTTGCCTATAGGCATAGCCAGTTCTGTATCCCTACAGGGAATGAAAGACAACAGAAAAATGGTTTAAAGAAAATCATAATAATCAGAAAAATATATCCAAACACAGTCATGGAAGTTTTGTGCTGCTCTGTGTGCAATAAACAGATCCACTGAGCTCTACAGAGACTGGCCACTGGTGTCGTTCATCATTCATAGGACTAACATTCAGGAACTCTGATTAAAATTTAAAGTGCAATATAAAATGTACAGTAGCAGTTGAACAGGGCCCCACTCACACTTCAACTTCCTCCCATATTATGACTGTCTGACCAAATGACCTGGCTCAGGTTGTGATCCAGGTACCATTCATGAGGACATTTATCTGACTTGTACAACAGCATTATCCCAGTTCATGACACTCTCCCCACTTCCTCACTCTATTTGTACTAAAGGCTGGCTCCAGAATTCAAACTGCAGTGAAACAAACATTTCAAGCCATAAATTATCTTCTTGCTTAATAGCAGAGTTGTTAACAAAATCCAGAGGTAATCCTCCATAGAGGATTTTTTGCATAAAACTTTTTGTAGAATCATAGGATGGTTTGGGTTGGAAGGGACCTTAAAGACCATCTAGTTCCAACCCCCCTGCCATGAGCAAGGACACCTCCTACTAGACCAGGTCTATTTACCACCTTATGATTGAATTGATTAGTACTATGAGGGCACCATAAAGAGCAAATGTTTGTGAAATTAGTTGAACAAAATTTAAGTTCAAATCATTATGAATTCTTATCAAGACAGGACACTACTGTCAGATACACTGACATAATACAAACTAAACCAAGCAGGAGAGATTTCATAAGCACTAAAAGTTGCTCTGTCCTCATTCTCTACTTCACAAAGAAATGAGAAAGAAAAGATAAAATCATTCACTTCACAGCAGCTAATCCCACACTGGGCAGTTTACAAAGCCTGTATGGAAAATGCCACCAACATAGAATCATAGAACAGTTTTGGTTGGAAGGGACCTCAAAGATCAGCGAGTTCCAACCCCCATGCCATAGGCAGGGACACCTCCCACTAGATCAGGCTGCCCAGTGCCTTGTCCAGCCTGGTCTTGAACACCTCCAGAGAGGGGGCATCCACAACCTCTCTTGGCTACCTGTTCCAGTGTTTCACCATCCTCACTGTAAAGAATTTCTTTCTTATGTCGAGTCTAAATCTACCCCCTTCCAATTTACATCCATTGTTTCTAGTCCTCCCATCCCATATCCTATTAAAAAGTCCTTCCCCTGCCTTTCTGTAGGACTCCCTCAGGGACTGATAAGTTCCTGTGAGGTGCCCCCTGAGGCTTCTCTTCTCCAGGCTGAAGAAGCCCAAGTCCCTCAGGCTGGGTGTTGTGTTCCCATGAAGTGCTGCCTCTCCAAGGGGATGTTGCTTCAGAAACAGCCTCTGCTTTTCTTGATTCTGTTGTGTGCTCCTTTTCTCTCTGTGAGGTTTGTCAAGTGCTCCCTTTGATATTCTCATTGAGCCCATCC
>VZTY01035104.1:14169-63166 GCA_013400935.1 Turnix velox
GGATTTTCGGTTTTTTTGGGGTTTTTTGGGGGGTTTTAGCGGGATCGGGGAGGGGGAAGCGGCGGCAGATTCGCGCGGAAACAGGCTCTCACCAGGTTGTCCAGCATGCGCATGAGTGCTTCAAATTCTTGCTCTCCAACTTTCCATTTGTGTTGGGAAGCCATACTGACTCCTCCTCCTCCACTGGCTGCCACACCATGAGTGGAAGGCTTGAACTTCTGCAGATCCAGTAGAAGGAGATTGTCTACCCCACCGGCTCCAGCTAATGCATGAACCTGAAGACATCAATCAGTTTATTTCATTTGTGGAAATGCTTTTGGGATTATCTGCTGAATTCATAGGAGAAATGCAGTTAAGCAGTTATTTCTCATGCTAATTTTCTCAGCTAAAACGTATTAGAATATACAGCAAATTACTCTTATGGAAAAGATGATGATATTTGCTAATGATTGCAACTTAGAGGGATGGACTCAAACACTAGCTTTCAAGAATACCTTTAAAAGGTTCTTCTAGATCACCAGACAAAAAAAAAATTCATTTTTATATACATATTAAAATGAATGAGTGATTGAACTCAAAATAAATGGCAGGCAAGGGAGGAGAGGAAAAGAGTGGGAGACATTTGCACCTCCTAAGTGACAAGAGCACTGGGGTATCAGTAAGATCAAAGTAGTGATGTTTCTAGGGATGGATTTAGGAATTACAGAAGGTGTGAACACATTTAGTAGTCTGGAAAGGTGAGGAAGATTTTGTACAGACAACACCCAGATATCTAACTCAGTAGCTAAAGTTAGAAGAAAAAAACCCAACTAATTTTGTGATTCAAGCTATTTTAAAATAAGCTACTCTCTACTAGTGCCCCTTTTGTTTATTTAATTTTACAGAAATTTGCTATCACAGGGAGAAAGCTTCTTTCCTTGACACAACATTCAGCTTTGATACATGAGCTGGATGGTGAGAGATCTTCAGTCACACTTCTACATGCAGTTAGTATCAATCTATCATCTGACAGACCCCCTGCCTGAAGCTCACTCTTCACAGCATGGAACAAAACCTGTACCCTTCAGAGTGTAGCACCATCAGTACTCGCTCTAGGAAGAATGATACAGTAATTTGTACTTTTCACTCTGTTTTCCCCAATTACTCCAACTTCCCTGCCTTTGATCTGGCATATTATTACTGGATTCCAAACCCCTAAATGTTCTACAGTATTAGAGATCTTCCCATCTGGGACATAATCTCAACAGAATAAGCAAAATTAAATACAGATAAATTCTCTCTTACCTGTGTTTCACAAGCCAGCTGCACATTGAAAATATAGTGGAATGCTTCTTCCAGTGTTTCTCCTAGTGCTACCACACCATGGTTTCTCAAGACTAATACCTAGTAAATGAAGACACTAATGTCAAATGGTAGAAACTGTCACAATACATGAAAATTGCTTTTGAAGAGCGTGAGTGAGGCTGAATACCTTGCAACTGGGTCCAAGAACTTTCTGAAGCTGGATTCTCTCTTCCTGTTCATCAAGAGATCCCTGGTAGTTGTAATAAGCGACATCTCCCAGGATCAAAGCCTCTTGTGAGATGGGAAGGATGCCACACTTCATAGATGAAACCTGTTTCAAGAAAATAAAGTACTGAATAATTCTTAAAAATAAAGTACTGAAAATTCTTAAAACACACATCTCAATCACCCAAACCTTAGCAGGCTGCATGTTGGAAGAGAAACTCTACATAGTGAAAGCTGAAAAACAATAAGTTCTTTTTCCCTAGTTTAATTTGAGAGAGACAAAGCTGCTGCCATTCTACCTATGTACTGATTCATTATAAGAAATTATCCCAACCAAGATAATTTTTGTGAATTTTATCCATGTTTATTTCTCAGCATAAGCCTACTTAATGGCTTCTCCTTCTTTCCCACATTTCTAACTTCAAAAAGCTAGCACAAAAGCCATTCCTTTTTATGCCTATAATCAAGGAATACACATATATGCATTTATATGTAAAATAAAAACGTTATCTGTTTATCTAAAATCTATTCTTTCAAGTCTCCTTACATTTTTATCACTGTTACACAGACTATTTTAAACTTGTATGTGAACTGTGACTTTTTAATAGTGAGGTAAATCCAAAGTGAACATATAACTACTAATTAAGCCACTTAAAAAAAAAGTTGCACAATGCAAGTGATGGTGGATAAAGCACATTATACATTCCAAGATACTGTAAAGGAGGCCGGTGTAAACTATACACTCTACAGCTGCCTCAACCTCAGTGAAGTTGTATCTGAGCACCAGTTTATTGCAATCCATTTCACTGTGGTGGTCCAGCCTCTTACTCCCTTTATTTGATAACCTCACACGTTCTTTGTAATGGTGTAAAGTCAATGTGAAAAATAAAAAAACACAGGAATTGAGATTCAGGTTATCTAAGTTCATAAGATAAACCTCTTTTTATGTTAGAAATAAGATGACTTACAGCTGCAGTTGCAGGGGTATGTATGTGTATAACACATCTGACATCGGGGCGTGTGGAGTAGATGGCCACATGTGGACTGAATCCTGCATTGTCAATACTTAGAGTTGTACTTCCCTGGTCAACTACATCTCCTAGGATGTTTACCTTAACCTGCAAAAGTCAAACAAATAAACAACATTCAAAATGTTCTCAACAACTGCAATTATCTACAAATCACCTTTCCTTGGTATCAAATTCATCCCCACGTGTTTAAGGCTGTGAAAGACAAAAAAAAAAAAAAATCCAAAAGGGCAGCCACGAATCTCTGCATCAAAAAAGCATCTTGTTTTCCAAGTCCCCAAGTTGTTGGAAGTTCAGCCACAGAAGAAATAAATGCAAGGCCCCGATATAACATATATTCCTCTTTTTTTGACTTGATTTTCCTTGATTCTAACTAGCAAAAACGAATTTTGTTAACATTTGCCACATTTTAAATATGAAGAAAATTCAGTCTGAGAAATTTCCAGAAAGAAAATTAAATGCACAAGGAATTATCAGTTTCAAGGGATGGTTAAAATAACAAGTATAGGACCAACAGGAAACAACAGCAGGGTCTCCTGTTCTCCTGTTTGTATCTTGGTTCCCTGTTTGCTGGTGTAATGCAATCGATCTCAATCTGCTATACCTTCCAAATGGATGCGGTTTCTTTAAAGACACTTACTGAAAAGAAGAACATATGGCAGGTTCTGCACCAAAAGATGTGTGATTCAGCACCTACTATCGACAAAATGCCAATGTGTAACTCCAGCCAGCATTTTTGTTAGGCCTGGGAAAGATTATTCAACTTTATGTTCCCACTTGTAAAGATAAGAGCTGAACATGACTTCTACAGAGTCATTTCGTATGTACTACATACTACATAAAAGGTCGCTGTTTCACAGTGACTATATGATGAGCTTCAGCAAAGAGAAAAACAAAACTCCACTGCTCCACACTGAATCTGAAAACAAAGCAACAGAAAGCAAAGCTAAACCTACAAAGAAATGCTGAGGACCAAGTATGATAGTATATAAATTATCAGCTTTCCATCTGGTGGGTAAACACTAAAAAACAAATACAAGCATGATTATAGGTTCAGAAGTCCATTTAGCAGCCACAAAAGTCTTTCAGAAAACAGTCTGAACCCAGTTGGTTATTACAGCAAGTGAATCACATACCAAATTAGAAGCTGAAGCTTCAGAAAAGGACAGACCTCTTGGAATGATTAGAATATGGTCATGTTCTTTGCTTACTCTTACCTGCAAAAGAGGGAGAAAATACATTACTGATCCGATTTTGAATTTGTATTATTCAGGAGCAAAATTAATTTGAATGGATAGGTAAAGATCCCAAGTAAAAATTCTTATTCTCCCCAAAAAACTTACTGTGATATAAGCATTTGGCAAATGTGCCCACCCGAACAGGTCAGCCAGTCTATATAAACTGGCCAACTTGCAACGAGTGAGTTTTTCTCCCTTAACAAACGAGGAGGTATCTATCCCAGGTAGATCATTGATGGGTGTAATCATTCCATGGCCTGAAAAACAGATTGAAAAAAAAAAAGAAAGATGGACAGTGAGATAATTAAATAACTTGATCTTCCAGAACCAACACATTAAAATCGTTAGCACAGCAGTACCAGCAATAATGAGACTGGAACTGCACTGTTAGGATTTCCAAAGTCTTTATGGAAACTGCCATAGGAACCGTACCCCAAATTTAAGTCTTCACCACTCTGTCAAACGTAAGGGAAGAAAAATTCAGTTTTCCTTTGATGTAACGTTTGGATTTTGAGCTCCCTCCTTTTCAAGATCCTTTATAGGACTTGAACTGATCTTTAACATACTTGCCACTAATGAAAGGTATTTATGTGTTTGAAAATTACCAGAGCATACATTCCTGAAGAACTTTCAGCATGAAACCAGTATAAATAATCTTAAGTCTCAATCTAAGCACTTCAATTTAGTCTTAATGAAGAAATCAGGAGTATGCAAGAGCTCTCAAACTGCAGGACAGAAAAGATCACCTCTCAACAGAGAAAGCACAAAGATCTCTTTGATTTGTGATGCTTCTCCCCTTCATGAATGCACCGTACCCCTTTGAGAGCTACAGTCTTTGCTTACAGGGAAAGTTAAGACCAGAAGAGATAAAAGCCATTCTGGCTTCCAACAAAAAGAATATATGCACTTTGAGATTAGTCATCCTGCCAAGAGTCTCCAGACAAACACAGCAGGTACTACAGTTGGACTCACAGTCTCCAAAGAAAGAGGCATGTAGATAAGACTACTTGGGTTCTCTGTTCTCTTCTTCCACTTTTTTTGTTAAATGAGCTCTGAAAATCCATTTTGGTACCAATTCTCAAAAGATGCTGAATGCTGACAGTTGCCACTGTACTTCAGAGGCTGGTAAGTTCCCATATGATGCCCACCCACAGAACTTACATTGACTTCCAGTGCTTTTTGACTTGTAAAGAAAAAACTTGGGAGTTAACAGAAAGATCCTAGTGACATCTTTATAATTAGAATGCATACTACAAGCTGTTTTTAACTGTGGGAATCACTTGTGTAACAATTCAGTTTGCCTGCCTAACCTCCCCCTCTTTTTAT
Source organism: Turnix velox (assembly GCA_013400935.1). NCBI lineage: Eukaryota > Metazoa > Chordata > Aves > Charadriiformes > Turnicidae > Turnix > Turnix velox. The sequence goes on from VZTY01035104.1 coordinate 19,271, forward strand.
AAATAGTAATATATATGCAAGAGTAGAAAAATCAAAACAATCCTAATTGCTAAGTATTTCCTATCTCAGTTTATGCTCATGTTAAACTGCTAATAAGAACATGGTGCAGTATTTTTTACTCCACCTCAGCTAAGCTCTTATTAGAAAATTCTAGAATAACTGAGTGTGAAGACTTCAAGCATCTTGGGAATCATTATGCAAATCAAAGAACTGGAGAGACGCCTAAAAATGGAAGTTAAGGCCACCATTTGTAGTACTTCACAGCTAAACCAAGACCTCACAGAACTTTGATTCAAACAAAGTGGAGATCCCAGCATTGCTAAGTCCCCATGATAACTAAAAAAGTAAAGTTATATACATAAATCACTTACTGAGTGAAGATGAGGAGAAACCTGCAAAAGAGCTTGCTGTGATGTATTCAGCAATTTGCTGTAATGCAAGCAGTCCACTGGGGTTATTGCCTTTCTTCATCTGTTCTTGAATAAGGCATTCCAGATCTTCTCTAAAAGCCTGTAGAAACATTTGAGAATCATCAAGGAAACCTGGCTTTGATAGAAATGAGATTATTATAGGTGGGGCTGGTAGCTTTGCCTATTATTAATGTTACATGACACTTCCCCTTAGACCTTGTTTTTAGCAGCTTATGAACTTTGCCAAACATTAACCATTTGATGTAAACTTTATATGGTAAATATCAGCAATTTGGGGGGCAGAAGGAAGAAGTTTGGTCATGGGATGGTAACTATTTCCCAGAACATAACAAGGTAAAATGTATTTTGGTAAATATGAACAAAACCCCCCATTTTAATCAATAATTAAATGTTTGAAAGAGGTACTTGAAATTCAATGAAGACATGTTGCTTTTCGTGCTGGATATTTTTAATTTTGTAATCACCCATTTATAAAAAGATATAAACAACTGGAAGACTGGAGCTCATCCATTCCTAAGTAGTATCACAGACAAGCAGTAACTAGAGGAATGCTGGGATGTCATCTCCTCTCTATTTCTTTCCCTCTCTCCAAGGGAAAATACTTTCCATCTTCTCCTGTATAAAGTGCCTGCAACCTCAAGAGAAAAACTCTTGCAGAATATATAATAAAAGTGGTTTTTACAGGATCATATTTAATACTTTTATTTGGTATAGACAAAACTTGCCCCTTTGAGATGACAGACCAATTAACCACTGCCCACATCAAATGTCTGTCAGAGGACTATTTCAGTCTTGACATCTCTAAGTAAATTCTGTTCTTTACAATTTCTCCTACAGGTTGTATTTTCTAAGCCTCACATAATTTCTTGGCAGAATTTCCCAGCTTTAGTCTGACCCAGCAGTATGCAAAGCTGCATGCAACATGAACTGAAGTGTATTGTGAATGCTCTTGCTGGTTCAATCCACAAAGAGATTTGGCTTTACCATGCAGCTGATGCCTATTACAATCCCGGAGACTCCCTGCATGTAACTGATCCTTTCAGTTTGCCTTCCTTTGTGAAGTACTTGCTCTCAGTTAAAAAATGAAAGAGCTCTGTATGGCAAATGTAATTCCTTCACCGAATTTTAATTCAGTCCACCAAAACACTCACTTTTTTTGGTACAACGTATCAAGCTTGTGACAGTCTGTTCCTCAACAGTTTTGACTCCAAAAGACAGTGTGTTACCAGACCCCTCAAAATATCCACAAGACTCTTAATTGATATGGCCTCTCAGTTGGACAGCTAGACATTCATAATTACACCTTAATTTTCAGGTTTTCAGACTCCTGTGCTCTTCCTGGAAGTAATTTTGTTAGGATCACGTGTACTTGCCAGACTTGCTAGATTTCTCCAAGGGACGCCTCTAAAAATTCATGTGGACTGTCTATATAGAGATCTGTGGATATCTCAGTGCAAACCAGATGCCTATGCAGCATCCCCCAAACACCTGAGCAACCTCTTGCCAGCCTGAAGAGACAGGCAAAGTCAGACTTTTCTCTGATGTGGCTGCTGGAGATAAGATCTGTGCAGCACGGAAGGGAGCAGACTGGGGGAAAGGGAGGAACAAACAGAGAACTGAGTGAGGAGAAGAACCTGTCTGGGAGAAAAGAAGTGGAGTTACGTGAGGTGGATCAGCACTGGGAGCCTGTCAGGGGAACTGATGGAAGGTAATTATGGGAGGTAGCTGCCAGAAAGGCAAACAAGGAGTTGAGGAAAACAAGTGGTTGGAGAAAATATCCTGACTGTCAACTCCTGATGCAGTTCAGCTCTGAGGAAGGCCATCATCATCATCATGACTGCATGAGTTCCAGTGACAATGTGGGCACCACCCTCACTGGAAAATAATCAGCACTGTCCTCAATCTGGAACCCAAATGTGGCTGCAAGCCTGAACTGCTGGAAGTCAGACATACAGATGATCCTTCTTTGTCCCTCTTGCACACAGATAATAACCTTTAAGCATACCACAGTTATCTTGTCCTGCTGCCTCATTTGGCACACAGTGGCTAGTTCTCACTAGGAAAGAAATTCCGAACTTTTTCCTCTTCTTGTGGTTGAGCACATGGTCCTGTGCCTTTTACTCAGGCTACTCACACTCATGAAATTATGATTTAACTGACAAAGATTTACTTGTACACATAATTACTGTAAATCCAAGTACTTCACTAGTATTAACTCACTAATACCCAAAACATGCCTTCAAGGTGCAGTAGGGCTCTGTTCCCACAGAGCAGCAGCATGAAGACTGAGGTCAGATGCTACCACAAATTTGGGACATTCTTCTTGAAAAGCTCAGAACCCCATTTTCAGAGTACCTTCTTACACACTCAAAGCACAACTCAGAGTATAAATTCAAGTGCAGCACTGAGTAATTAGAGGGGGATTCCCAGAAAATCACAATCCCAAAATCCAGGAAACAGATGAATGAGCATCACCAACAGCCCAGATTAAATGCTTGAGGTTGATTAGTATTTGAATGTGAGCATCTCTCACAAAAACTAATGTGGTTTTGAATGAGGATCAGATTAACATGATTTATAAAATCCCTCATAGAAGATGGAATGATTTTTTGTATAACTAGAAGGAAGTGTTTTGGTGGTCAAATGGCCCACAAATGCATAGAAAAACGAGCCAATTTCCAAACTTTATGTCCTACCAACTTGCTTGAAAGTGTGGAAGATGTAAAATAACAGAGGTACTTCCTTGGCCCTTTGCACATCATATCCCTCATGTGTCTCCCTTGTGCCCTAAAAAATCCCAAAGACATAAAACAGACTTTCAAGCACCAGCCATCCCAGCTCCAGCTCACTTTCTGCTGATGGTTCACCACAAGCAGATCAGTTTACAGCACTTTCTCCTCCTGTTACTATGATCTATTAAGACTGCAGAGACAACAACCAGCCAATATATTTCAACAAACTCTACTAACACTTACTCTCAAATTCTGTCATTCCCAGATACTAAATTACTTCTCAAATATTCCAGAAAGAGGCCCCCTGCAAGAAAACTCTGCCATTTCACACTCTGTGAGGCTGATCTGCTCTTCCACTCTTGTTTACAGACTGTACATAAGGAAACTACACATTTGCAGTCTCCTGGGGGCCATGTGTAAGACAGAATTCATGAAATTTATGGAAGTATTTGCTTGGGAGGAGATGGAGAAAAACAGTTATCTGTACAACATTAAATCACTTGCACTTCAATCCAACAAGGACCATAAAAAGGATCTGCAATAACATTCACAGCAAATTCTTATTAGTCATGTTCAGACCTTTTTTCTTTTAAAACCTGTATGAGTAATGCTAATTGTATAGCTGACAAAAGGCAGTGTAAAGTGGTTTAAGCAGTTTTTGTCAGAAAGATTTTTTGGTTTATTTCTTACTGTGTTTTTAATTCTTCTTTCCAATCACGCTATGTTCATTCTTCTGAGATTAGTTCTGGTCTCTGATGCCAACAGTAGTACATTATACAATTGCTGAGGCTACTACAAATGAGGATTTAGTGTTGTACTAACAATTTTCTTAAACCAAGCAACATGCCTACTCTAAAAATTATTTCAGAAAGAACAGAAGACAGGAAAGAGCCAGGGCAAGCAGCAAATGTGGGACTTTAGGATTTGCTGTAAAACAGAGAAGAGGACAGGGATGAAGAGCATAATATATCCAATTTATCCACATGCCAGTGTGCAACACTGTCTTCTAGCAGACTGCAGACTCCTGTGTGTCATGCTCATGACTCACATATGTTCCTCCCTGCCTATTTAAGAATATTTCAGTACTTTTCATTCACTGCTACAGACTTTTAAAACTCAAGATCTGTACGTCCTTAGATAACCATCCGCAAATCACAGAATAGTTTGGGTTGGAAGGGACTTTAAAGATCATCAAGGTCCAACCCCCCAGACATAGGCAGGGACACCTCCCACAAGTGACCAAGTCAGGCTTGAGAGAGATGTTTTCAAAAGGATGATGAAGACTCTGCTCTGGCACCAAGGCAGATATTTTTCAAGCAGAAAGGTCACCAGTTATTTCATATATAGTATTGGCAAGAAAATGCTGACAAAGGAAAAACTGTACTGTCAGATGAATGAAGAATCTTAGAATGATTTGGGTTGGAAGAGACCTTAAAGATCATCTAGTCCCAATCCCCCTGCCATGGGCAGAGACATCTCCCACTAGACCAAGTTGCTCAATGCTTCATCCAGCCTGGCCTTACACACTTGCAGGGAGGGATAATCCACAGCCTCTCTGGGAATTTTGTTCCAGTGTCTCACCACCCTCACAGTAAAGAACTTCTTTCTCATATCCAGCCTAAATCTCTTCTCTTCCAGTTTGCATCCATTACTCCTAGTCCTACCCCAGCCTTTCTGTAGGTCCCCTTCAGGTATTATTATAATGAGGTATAATCTCTTCCAGTCCCTGATATTCTGTGATTCTGGGATTACTATCAGGTAAAATTATGTTATTCTGCTGTGTGCACAGCAATGTTTAATACATTTTTATCTCTGGGATTTAAACAGCTCTTTGGGTATATTTGGGAATTTCTTTGCTTTTTTTTATTTTTATTTTAAAACACCAAAGCCTTAGATATGACACAATAAGAACAGCAACTTTGTACAGTGGAGTACTGAGTCCCAAAACAAGCAGCAGAGCACCTCATGCCTGCCCATCAACACAGCTTCCCCAGCTACACAGACACCACGTTTCTGGGCTGAGATAACCTGCCTATACCTGCACCAGTGCTTCAGCAAGGTTGCTGCTGGGATAATCCACCCTCCTGTGGCCGAGTCGTTTCCTGTTTGTACCAGCAGTCTTCTGCCTTCAGAGCTCTCCTGCCCAGTACTAGTGTTCCAACCTCGTTTGTGCTGGAACAGCATTTCATGCATCCTCCTGAAAGTTTGCAAAGAAAACAGCCCATGGTATGAAAACTGGGTCTACAACAGCTATCAGTAAGGCATCAGAGCAACAGGTCAGACAAGATGCACAAGTAGGAGGATTCTGAGTAGAGAATTTATTCACCTGGCAGCAGACAGCCTGAAATGAATACCCTGACCTCAGTGTGCAGCACCTGCAAACTACACCTCCACTGCTGCCAGCTGAGCCTCTTCAATCCTGCAATGTGTTGAATGAACTATATGTGAAGTTACATCAGATGAAATCATATTTTTGCATTTACTTCTTGAACCAAAGCATCCCCTGCACAGCCAAGCCTCCCAGCTGCTGACCTGACAGCCCTGGGCTGGTGATGGCCAGCTGCTCCATCTCACCCACCTTCTAAAAGACACTCCACTACCTGCACTGAGACATGAATTTCCATGCAACCTGCCAGTAAAAACATACAGGAGAGCTCAGCCTGTTCCTAGAACTGTTCCTAGACCTCCATCTGTTTCTAAACTTTTTAACTGTTACTAAATCTCCAGCCAACTATTTTACACCTTCTTAGACAGCCTTCCATGGTACAGCAGCCTGCAGAACAGATACCACTTTTCTTGATCGTCATTAGTTGCATAATTAGGTCAGGGTCTTCCTAATATAATAAAATTACTTCTCCAGAAATATGTACAGTAATATTCCAAATACTCATAATAAATTAGAGCAGTTTACATGTAAAAATCTCTAAATTCAGACCTGCAAGAAATCTCTGAGACTCAAGACTGAAGTTACAAGCCTCGGTTCTGACTCACTTCCTTCCATTTTCTTTCAGAAGGAAGTCTTAAGTGTGAGCTGACAGAGTAAATTGTGGCTTTTAAGAATCAAAGCAACATTTGCATGTACCAGTTGACAACTGGTATTTTTCAGTCAACATAAGTAGAAAAACTAGAATAACCAACTTAATAGAATAACCTATTTTACATGTTTACAAATCTCTATTTATCACAGAATATCAATATTGCTAAAAAAATTTGGTGTTAATCTATCTTGGTAGGCAGCTCTCTGAGGATGCTAAGAGGTACGTGGGTGCACAAGTATTTCGACTCTCTTTCCATTCTCCTACTTGTTTGTTGACCTCTGATTTCTACAGCTAGCCCTTATCCACTCAAAAGAAAAAAAAATACGCAGAAAATTTCCTCCCAGTAAATAGAGAAAGCAATGGCATACAGGTTATCTACAAATATTCCACACCATCACAAACCGTTAAGAGAAGGCCTGTGCTCACGCCAGAATTAAGCATACAGTAAGGTCCAAGCAGTTTGCCAGTCAACAGAAGGTAGACAGGAAACTTATGAGTTCCCTACATTTACTGGTAGTACTGGTGTTACCCTCAGAGCTGCAGAACATAAGAAACCCCTTCATCCATTTTCACTTTTGTCCATTTTGATCAATTCATGTATCTTAAATTCTCTTTTAAAATTAGTCTAATTCAAGTCATCTACATATAAATATGCGCCCAAAGAGTCTCTAAGCCAGATCACCACCACACCAAAGAAAAGTTTCCAAACTTAACTGGTATTTTGTTATTGAGAGCGAAGAATTTTAAGTCCTGTGCTGCAGAGAGGAAGACCTTCACTGGAGCAGTCGATAGGGCTTCATGAGAGACTGTTTCAAGACTGGAGTTTAGATACAAACAACCGGTGCCCTAAGTGGAAAAGGGTGGAGTTGGCCACAAAAAACCGCCAGTGAGTTAAGGCTGGTGGGGGGAAGATAAGTCTCAGAAAGCATTTGTTAACACCATGAAAAGGAAAAAACTAAAAAAGAGGAAGCTTCTGTGTTAAAGACAGAAAAAAAGTGGGCTCTGTATTAAATATGGGGAATGAGGTAAAGTTAAAATAATCTTTTCACTTGCAGTGAAATGTGTGGGGATCTGGGCTGGATTCAGCAACTCTATTGACAGCAAGCTGGTCCCATACACAGCTCAGCCTGTGCTGGTTTTTCCAGCTCCTCTACCAGCCTTCTTCTGTGAGCTAAAGTGGTGTGTTTACTCTTGCGATAAGCAGCCTCAAGATACCCTATGTTTAAAGCAAAACCTGAAGTGCTCAACTCCTTTGCAAAGCCCATCTTCAGCTCACGCAACTCCCCAAGCACCAACACCAGCAATCCCCACCCTCACAGAACTGCTGCTGGGAATGGTGGGTCTGGGTCCCTCCCTCATGGAGTAAAGCAACTTGCCAGATGGAGAATAACCAGCAAAATTGAAACTGCTAAAAGGCAAATTTCAGTTTGTCAGGGGTCTTACATGTTTCTGAGCATAATTAACCGTTTTTTTCAGGAAGCGTGGGATTAGGGATGATGGGAACACATGTGGTGGCAATGCACCAGGATAGCCGATGATCAGAGCTCTTGCAGGGTGTTCCTTATGCATATGCTCCTGCAGCCATGGAGGAAAGTCATTAGCCATGGCTTTCCAGGCACTGTTAAAAGCTTGTACTAAACCAAAGGGTCATTTGACAGCACCCCCAAAAAAGACTTAAAAATGAATACCGCTAAGTAAGTCCTTTTAACTGTTATCCATTACTTGTACTGCAATGGTAGCCCCTCTTCCCACTCTCACCAGACTAACACTTTATGCCTTCAGTAGACAGAATTTATACGACCAGTGAATGAAAGAAAAATGGTGCATTTCTTTACAATGCATCTTCTACCTTCCTACCACTTTCCTACAGAATTAATTCACAGAGCTATTTGCAATTAATAATTTAAAATACATACAGGACCATAGGAAAGTTGTCAGGCAAAAGAAGATGGACCTGATTTAATGATTTAAATAATCTGAAGAACATGAGGCCAGAATACAACAGGATCTGGAGACTTTCTGCAATAAGACAAAAAACCCAAATCCATTTCAGTTCAACAACCAGAAGGAAGATCAGAAATATGAATGAGGGAACAATAACAAGAAGAAAGTAATTAAAGTTGGAACCTGTTAGTATTTACATCTAATGAAAACAATTGCTCAAACTAAATGGGAAGCAGCAATATGTAAATAAGAGAGGAGTTAAAGGTAACTTTCATTTTTAATATTAAGAAAACAGGGAACAGCACAATGCTCTCAATCGTCACTTGCAGCGCTGGTATGTGTCAGAACAAGGAAACAAATTGACAGCCCCATCACAGCTATGGGAATGGAATCTGTAGAATGGGATTTCTTGGCTTCTCAGAGATCTAGCGGATGGCCTTGAATTACAATGGCACTACCCTGAGCATACATTCCCCCTCACATATAACACTGAACTTGTCTGGCCTCTGGTCTGCCTCAGGCTCAGTCATGACTCAGAGGACATCTTTAAGGGATTAAGGGACCTTTTCTGATATGTCTTAAATGATGTGCTAAGTTGAGCTCATCTCCCTTGTGAATGAGACACTGCACAGGTTGTATGATGAAGGCATGTGATGAAAAAAGACATTCTGATATGAGGAGGGTCATGACAGGAAATCATGAAGATGTCAAGACTGAAGCCAAAGGAGAGAGCTGCAAGGTGAGAAGCCGGTCCAGTGAGGAGGTCCACAGGGAATGTATAAGGTTGTGAGCCCTTCCTGGCCAAAGGATGATGCTCACAAAGGATTTGAAAGGCTTTTGAACTTGTAGGGAAAGAGCAGTGGAAGATGAAACATGTGAGGAAGTGAATGACAGGGACATTCTAAGAAACTAAACTCCTTCATCTCTGTCATGATGGTTTGAAAATAACATAACTATAAAAAAACCCTAAAGCATGAGTGGGTTTGCTTGTTTTTGAGAACAAAAGCCTGCCTGCAAGCTGTAAGGCAAGTCAGACCCCTGAACGAAGGAGGTGCTCAGCAGGGCTGTTATCTCCTTGCTTTTTCAGGCAAGACCAGCTAGGGTGGGAGGCAGAGGTGTGTGTGCATGTACAAGGCAGGAAGGAAGAGAGGCATGAAAGAGAAATACATTTTTAACCACAGCATAAAACCCCTCCTGATTTTGCAATCCAGATGGCTGGAGCTGAACCTGTGACCTCGTGTGATGGCAGCGCTGAGCCAGGATTGCCCCGAAAGCCCTGCAGAGCCACATGGATCACTATATGCTCTCTACATCCAGCCAGAAACTAAAGCAAAGCATGATGAGATCCCACCAGCAGAGTGCTCAACTGAAAATCAAGCAAGTTCCAAATAACTGCTTTGCATGTGTAAACAGCAAGTACATGCTCAATAGGTCTTGACAAGCAAAACAGAACTTCCACTAGTGAATATGAAACATAAACCAGGCACTTAAATTCCAATACACGGGTGTTTTCATGTTTACATATTTCACCTGTCCAACCCATCACTTTATACACAAATTTGACAACTCCAGATGTTTCTTATATCAGTAAAAATACAGAAAACACTCTCATACAACAGTATATCTCATGTATAAAGTAAGTGAGTGAACACATCCTCTCCCATTTCCACTCTGAGCTGTCACTTTTCTTCAAACCCAGTGGTACAAATTGGATGTAAGGCACTCCTCAGTGCAGTGGTTCTAATTCCCTGACAGGTTATACACACAGTTCCTATTAAATGCAAAGGCCTGCAGTTAACTGTCCTGCTGGTTAGACAATTGTTTCCCATTGTCTCACATCACTGGAAACAGCCTGGCACTGGTGCCTGCCTGCAGAAACACCCCACACCTTCCCTGGCTGCTCTGGAAGAGCTGTAGGGAGATTCTCTCTGCTGCATGTTCATGCAGCAGCTTGATGCTAAACTGACTGCTCTGTCTTCACATGACAGCTGTGCAACCATTGTTTGGGTTTGTTGTTTGTTTTTTTTCTTTTTTTTTTTAAAGTGTTTTTCAAGCTTCTAGTTGCCATGGTGAGAGCACCAGAGAAATGCCAGAAGGAAATGAAGGCCAGAAGGACTTGCATACCTTAACTGAAATAGGGGTTTTGATGATACAGCAAATAAACGTTTACACTTAGAAAGTGTAATAAGTGTGTAATAAGTAATGTATGTTTGTTTGGCACAGAAAAAGACAAAACTGTTTTTAATTTAGAGTTGAAATGGAAAAATCTAAAATTACTCTTCCGCATAAAGGTGGTATCTTTCCTTTAAAAATAAGAACACAGTACCTGAACCTTCCCAACATGCAGACATTACTGAAATTAACTCAAATAACTTTAACTTACAGATTAGCCAGCAGTATCCCTGGATGCTATCAGGCTGTTCCGATCCAGCTGATCTTAATTTCTTTTCACTTTCTGAGCAGACACAGAACAACAAACAGGCAGCTCCTACCAGATTCTCCGGACTGTCAGATCCTCATGGCTTACATGCAAACATTAATCAAACATGTCTGAGAATTCACTTATAATGTCAGGATATTCTTTGTGGGCAGCGGTCATAAAAGTCCTATAATTTGTTTAAGACTTATTATGAACACACTCTAAGGCATTAGCAAGCATCAGAGGTAAATGGAACAGCCTCTTAGTAGCTTTTAAATTATTTAGTTTAGGGATGGGAAACTGCACATCAGAGAGGAGTAGTCAGATTGCACATCAGTATGTGCATCAAATGGCACATCACAGAGATGCAGCAGTTTGAAGTCTGAAGATGTCTGGTCAGGGCTGTAGCCCCTTTTTAGTCACTCATGCTGCACAACATATACTATCATTCCTGAAATGTAAGCTCTAATTTATTTTCTTACTAAATGATTTAGATTTTCCTACTTGAAAGAAAGAAAAAAGGCTGCTAATAAAACAGATTAAATCAGTGCCTAAGCTTCCCAGTTTATGGGAGTGATTAACCCTTTACTTTTACACCATAATCCCCTGATCAGAGAAAGTGCGTGCTCAAACAAGCTCACCAAGTCCATACGTGCTCATCCATTTTTAAGAAAGGGATTATCCTTACTATATATACTTCACATTTACTAATGCTTGTCATGAGATGAGTAAATGACTATTTTTCTGAATGCGTACATCTAAAACTGGGAGAAGATCTACCAGTCAGAAAGCTCTTCTTTAAGATGTATCTGATAAATTCTCTTCCAAATACCTCCAGCCTATTTCCTCCTTGTCTTCTGGAATAAACCAGAGAGGCAACAAAAGCTCTGGAAAAACAAAGCTCTATGCAATGTAATTCTGCAAGCCATAGAACAAAAGCATTATGCACTATACTCATTAATTCAATCCTGAACCTGTGTTATATGACTAGTGACAGGAAAGTGCTTTCTGGCCCTTTTGTGACAAATATTATATTCAGGAGGAGATAAGGTGATTGTTTTCAGTCCTGACTCTTCTCAAGAACACTCTGTCACATAACAGATGGAACCTGGAAGAAATGATGCAGTTTCTACCCCCAAATCAGTTACGAAATTTTCTTGATGGACATTCAGATACTGTACTAAAAATGCTTTTATTTCATCACACAGGTACTCATAACACAGTTCCTCTAAATTTTCTATTTCAAGGAAGTGAACAATAAAAGGAGGTAAGTGAAAGGAACTGATAGTTCAGACACCTCCTTCTCATGACTGATCACACACCCAGCTCCCACATCCCCATTTTTTCCTGCTAGATGCCAAGAGCCAAACAGGTGTCAAGCCTCTGGCTTATTTGGACAACTGTTCCCTTACACAACAGAACTTGCAAATCATAACTGGCAGTTCCACAGTCACTTTTAAAACAGTGCTGGGTTTTGCTTCTCTTACAGCAGGACACTAAGAGCAGCCCAATGGCAATTTGTCCTCTAACTTTCAGTTAAAATGGCAACCTAGACACAGGGGTTGCCCCTCTTCAACCCCTTTCCCAAAATGTTAAGGAAATAGTTGCACTCATCAGATTAAGCACTGACATCAAAAGGGCCAAAAAATAACACAGATACAAACCCAAAAAAGGTCCGTAAATTATCTGTTAAGCTGAAGATCTAGTCAGCCTAGATTTATGAATCTATGAATTGTCTCTAGATCTAGGAGTCCCTGCTACTCATAATGTGACTATTTTAAAAGGAAAGAGTAAGACTCTGATCACATTTTACAACTGAGTATTTAACAAAAAATTGTCGTGATTAAAGCATTATTCAATACCTCCTTAGAGCATTTTCTTTGTAAAAGAGCTTGACTGCAAAATCAAGTTTGCACAAATTGACTTGAAAGTAATAAATTCCTTAGTCAACAGGTTCATATTATACTGGGAGCAACACACAGATCCAAGAGGCACTCCAGGACAACACTTTAGCAAACAATCCTGTTATTCATGGATGACTATAATAGGGTGATTACCAACAGCTGTTTGCAATCTCATTACATATGGAAAAAGCTTCAAAAAAATGACAGAAGATCACCCCAACTTACAGAGGCAGAGAGAAGGATCTTTAAAGCTGCTTAACCCTTTCCCAGTCCCATTATCCTCATTCCTCCCACTACCATAGCCAACACACCCAAAGGCCCACCCTCACACAGGCCTTACTCACTCCCTATGGCTTCAAAATACTCAAGGAAACATTATTATTATTTTCCAATGTATTAATAAAGTTAAACTCAAAGAATGCATGTATTCAAATATAAATCAAAACTAATATGAAAGTGGTTCAGTACATTTAACAGTTTTATACGTAGCCTCCACAAATACTGAACTTGCAAATTACTGTTCATATGGCCAAGTATGGGTATGATTATCCCCAAGGACATGAAAAGAGCATAAAATCTGGATTTTAGACAAACCTAACTCAATTGAAAGTGTTAATGAAAGCATTCCTGATGCAAGTGATAAGTTAATATTCAAATCCAAAAAGCAGAACACCATGCAGTGCCCTAATTTCTTCCCATTTGACCAGTGACTCCTTTACTTACTTTCCAGCCCTTAAGTCTTAATTAAGTACTCAGCAGACGGCCAGATCTTTTTGTAACAGTGCAATGAAGCACAAGAATATAAAAGCATCAGGAGCAAAACCAACACAATAAAGGCTGCTTGTTCACAGACAAAAAACTATGCAAACAAAATGCTGGATAATGTGTTCAGTGACTGTTCTTAGAACACAGTCCTGAGTTATTCCAGCAATCTGTGATGTAAGTTTCTTTTACAAGTCTCAAAAAGTTAACTGGAGATCTCAGAGAATATAATTTACCCTTAATTCTACTCACAGGGCTCTGCAGTATCTGAGTGACCCTCTTCCTTTGCTCCATCATATTGAAGTCCTGCCTTAGGTCAGGAGACATGTTTCTCTCCCGAATGTACTCTGGGTCATTCTCATTGATGCGATCGAAGTACCGCTCTTTGTGAGGCATCGTGGCAGGGGGAGGAGAGGTGATCACCACCTGACTGGCATCAGTACTCATGCTTCAACACTAAGGATGGCAGACTTCTCCTGAAACAAAAAGGACAGAAGGATGATTAACCATGAGAAGGAGGGCACTGAATGTAATTTCCAAGAACACAAGAAATCTCTGCAGAACAACATCTAAAGTGAAAGGAGAACAAGTGAATAATTATAATCAGAAAACTCAAAAAGATAGAGAAGTGTTTAAAAACTATCAAGAGCATTGATAATGAATAACCATCTCTATTCAAGTTCAAATAAAACCCCAACAACTGAAAAACCAACAATAGAAAATGATAACATTTAAAATTACCATAACATATTCTATGACAAACTTTCCTGTATCATTTTACACCCTGCCGATCATCCCCCCCTCATGGATTTTATGTAGTTCTCCTTCCTGACATGTTCAACCAAAACACAGCCAGAAGATGTGGGTTTTGTTTAACATTGACTCAAAGCTCATCTCCCAGTGCAAATTAAGACATTCCTCAATTGCAGCATTTCTGAAGCATCTCATAACCCCAGCTTGAAGATGAGATAGATGTCAGGCAGTTCAAAAACTTCCTGGGGATCTCTGCAGAGCACAGGCTGGTGCCTCTGCTTCCAGGAAGCACTTGGAGCCTTGGAAGGAACTACAGAAGAGGTTGTACTTTGGGCTGCACAGCACTGAGGCTGCATCCATGGCAAGCAGATTTTTAAATTTTCACCACTGGTGTGCAACTGTATGGAAAGGTTATCACTGACATTTATTACATTAGGGAACAAAGCCAGACCTTTCATGTCTTGGTAGAAAGTTATGCTTAAAACTTCATTAAAAAATCTGATAAGCATTTGTAAACAAACAGAAACTGGATCAAAAGCTAAAAAGCAGACACCTGAATTTCCATATAAAGAATCAGGCTCAGAAGTACACTGAGGAACCATGATCCTCAAATGTGTACTGAAGAGGGATGCTTTCTCAGGTTTGAGGAACAAAGAGAAGGAAGGTTTGAAAGAAGAGATAGTGTATTATGTAAATGCAACTTAACATGCAAATATCTATATTCAATAGTACATTTAATATGAAAGTATTTGCATGCAAATATATTTGGTATGTAAATAATCGACATCTTCACAGGAAAAAACCCCAAAAACAAACACAAAAGAATGAGAGTTGTTGAGGAGTATTAAACTGAATCATTTGACATTGAGTGGTTTACAGTGTCCTTGCTCACTGATCCCCCAAATGGGTCAGTGCAACTACTGTTGGAGACATACTGTGAACACAGAAAGGCAGTGGAGCATCTCTAGTCTTCCTAACACAACCTCAAGTATTTTCCAGATGAAACATTTGGAAGCCCTGTTTAAACCAGCTCTGGTAGCCCACACTCTGTACATCCTCTGATGCCCAGCCACACCATGAACCAGGCTGGCAGGAGGACACAGACTGGTTTTCAGCCAGTTTCCCACAGTGATGCCCAGACGGCTTTGCTGGCACACTGCAAGGGAGAGCACAAGGATGAAATCCTAGGGGACTGCATCCCTATCATCAAATATGAAACACCAGACTGAAAACACCTACAGAGCGAGGAAAGCACTAGCAGGTAATGCGATAAAATTTAGGACTGAGATGAAATACAAGTAACAGCCCTCTAGAAGCAATCACAAAGCTGTATTATTTTTTTTTACAACCTCCTCCTTTTTTGAGGGTGAGAACACAGTCTTGGATGCAGCATTATCCAGCTGCCTTCACAGAGCTTTCAGGAGGTATCCAGCATGCTGGATGAGCCTTACACATTCTGGGATACCTAACTTGCATCCTGGAAGCAACTCCAACTCCTGTAGCTTCATTATGGAGGCTGTGGAAGCACACCCCAGAATTTTGCATTTACTGCTTGTGTGCAGTAAATTTATTGAGCTTTAGCTGACTGATCACCAGGAAGCCAGCTACATGTAGCCCACATGGATGCTGTGGAGAAGGCAAAGAGTTTCCATTAAGGAAGTGGGGGTTTGGGAAGAGAAGGATTTAAGATTTTCTAAAGGATGAACTATTGTCTTTTCCAGCTGAAAGCACTGGAGCCGAAGAATAAATCTCTTGGGGATATGATCATAGCTCCCACTGTTCAGCTTCCCACTGTTCTTTAAAGAAGAGACACCTTTATAAATATAACCAACATTATGTTTCTCCTCTCTTATCTCTCTCCAAAAAATGGTGGGGGTTAAGAAGCAAAAACATAATGAGAAGATGCAAGACCATAAGCCCACTCTCCAACTGGAATGAAGAGCCTAAGACCAGACCTCCCAATGACACTGTTCTACATCTGTGTTGGGGTGAACATTTCTATCTGTGTCAGAACAGGCTCAGAACAGCATCTGCTGGTAACAGATCTAGAAATGCTTGTATCAACAGCCAATGGTGACACCTGCCCTTCAGTTATTTCATCCCAGGATGTGTCTTATCCAGTGTTATTCCTAAAATTCTCCTGTTAACCCCCAGTGGCAAACCTTGCTTAGCTGCTGATCCAATTGGCCTGACCAACTACACATGTCTGAACTTCAAAAACCCCTCATTTTTATTATTATAGGTTTAAAGGACATGATTTGTTCAAGTCTGTTACTTTACAATTCATCCTTACAGTGACAGAAAAGCCCATTCAGCTGTAAAAAGGCACAATCGTGGCTGGCAATTCCTAAAATCTACAAAAGAGATTTTCTGTAATTGCTTTGGACTCCAGTTTTTCCTTTTTCCTTTCAGAATGGTTTGTTACCTCTGGCCATTAAGATTACAACATTAAAGTCCTTGTACTACAAACAAGCCTCCATTACTGAAGATAATATGGGTATTGGGTCCAGTTGTTCTTATTAGGTCTGGTTCAATGCCCACTCTGTTGGGCCCAAGCTGACTCTCATATAACCCCTACTGTTCGGCTGGAACATTTTCAAACAAATCAGCCATTTATTTGCATGTACCCTGTTTTTTAATTTATTTTTATTTTTTTAAAAAGGGGCACTTGTTAAAAATGTCCTCAGCTTTTGGGGACCTAAAAAATTGTACCTCTGTTGCAGCAAAGGACTGGCAACAATACAGAAGAAAGTATTTACCAGAAAAACAGATTTCAAAAGCTACATATTGTAATAAAGGATCCTCTCCTCTTCATCTAAAAGAAAAATCAGCTTTGCTGCAAGGCTGCTTTTGCCTTCCACCCCTTTCAGTGATGTCCATGAATCACAGAAAGTAAGATATCATCCTCCTGAGTGGTACAAGCCAATGATTCTTATGCAGACTATACTGCGTAAGTGCAAGTTGTTACTGGGACACAGGTGAAATGAGACCATACAGCCTTATATCAACAAGACACTGTACATAGACTGGTGAAAATGGAAAAACACATGGAGAAATCAAACCTAACACTAGGATCTGACTTTGTTTTGGTGAGAGCCATCACTCTTGCTTAGCTGAGATGCATTTTAACCTATATTTTGGTGTAACATGCACATGTTGCCATGGCAGACAGTGATTCAAAGACTACAGCAGTTTTCCCACCTATGGTTCAACTACTCTCTCGGGGAGGGCAAAAGAAACTAAGAAGAGGAAGTCACAGTGTACAAGTATTTGTTCTAGAAACCCCATCTCTGCTGAAAATAATTTAGAGATCTGTGGAACAAGGAGGTTTCAAAGCTCTTGCTATAGGGTAATTTGTTAATCTAATTCTGCTTCCTCTGTCTAGTGATGCCCTCCAAGTTCATGCTGGACTGAACTCTGATATGGCTGCAAAAGAAAACAGGACATGTCCTCCCATGCTTTGATGTCTTATATAGCTCACGGGTTTGGCCTCCCATCTTCTGTTCCATATTTTATATCTGTAACTGGGCTACAGTAGGAAAGTAGAACATTCCACCTGTGTCGGGAGCCTATGCATCTCTCCATTTAGAAGTTAGTTTTATTTATCAAAATCTTTGAATCTATTCCAGGATCTTGGAACCAACAACTTTAGATTGCAACACTGAGTCCCGAGCATTCCCATCACATGCTCTGTAAAGTCTGAGCTACGTGTTATGCCGATTTTGTTGGAATAACTGTTTTTAATGTCAAATCACAAAAGCAGCTCAAAAATAATAATGAGGTCAGAGAAACCAGGGGTACTGAAGGAAAGAAAGAAAGAAGGGCAAGAGACCAAATGCAAGGAAAATTTTTATTGCAAAGAATACCTCAGAAAGGACTTGATATATCTTTCATAATGTAGAGAACATATGTAAAAATAAATACAGCCACAAAAGAAATACAGAGCAACAGAAAAGGGATCAGATCATTAGATCACCTAGCAACAAATCATTAGCCTACCTTTTATGCTGATTTTTATGGCTGGTTTCAGACATCCCCATTTTCTCTATCCATCTGTTTGAGAGTTTCCGGCACTGCAGACCAGCAGCACAAGCACCACATCATTAACTGGTACAACTTGATGTCAGGCCTGAGCACTTGAGCTAGACTATACTGCATCTGAGATTTCTTTTTTTTTTTAAAGAGCACAATGTGTTATTCTGCTCTTGCGATTTCTCGCCTGCTTGGGTTTTTCTATTTTTTTAAGGAACAGTCTGCTCCTCCTTCCCCCATCCGGTATCCTGTCTGCCAGGAGACTTGTTGGAAGCAAACTGGGTGTCTCTTGATCTCAGTTCCAGCCTGAATCAAAGCCTTGGCTTTATCTGACAATCAGCTACACAAGTAAACTGGCAGAAAGAAACACATTTAAGGAATATGAGAGGGCAGGAAAACACACAAGACTGAGACAATGGTCACCACAGCTGTCTTCTTGCAGTAGAAAGTCACTGTACCCCCGTCCCTCTCAATTTTAGTAATGACACACAACTGAGTAATCCTATTTGTTCTAGTGCAAAAAAACCACCCTAATTTGGATAAACACCTGAAAATAAATTTGTCTTTTTTTTGGTTCTGCTTATTAGGACATCAAATACCATAAATATCTAACAATGCACTGGCAGATTTTTTTTTTTTTTACATTACAACAGCTTTCACATATCAGTCTTGCATTATACACCAGTGAAATGAGTCAGTCCAGACATTAGCATTTTCTAAATAAAGTTAGTGGAGCTGAAAATACTTCTGCCACACTATGCAGGTAGCATTTGTTCAGAATGATGTTTATTGATCTTAGTAATATACAGTGATTGATGTATGCTAGCATTCAAGTCAAACTGGCAAACTACACCCTTAAATTGACACAAGGTTGTATTTGCATTAAAAAAATAAAGCAGTCACACCTTCTTCCAGCCTTCCCAGCCATTCAGTCTTTGTCATCTCTCAAGCCAGATGTTGTAAGGTCAGATGGTGGAACGGGCAAGAGAAACCACTCTTTGGCCAAGCTGAAGGTTTTGTTTTTCTTTTTTAAATTTGGGACCCAGACTACCTAAATTATTCCCACTTTGATATCCCTTCATTGTCATATGACAGTTTTTACTGATGGAGAGAACTCCTGATGAGTGAGTTAACTAGGCACTATCACACAGTGACAGGCTGAGAGACATCACCACTCCCAAAAGGACAACCTGCAGTTCAAAGTCCATCTTGACCAGTATCAAACCTTCTGTGCTGAGGAATGGTTGTATGTACATTTCATCACCCTGAAGCAGCCAGTAACAGAGACGCTTCTTTGTATCACTTCATAAAATAACATTTTCTGGTTTTACTAGCAAATTGTTAAGGTTGTGCAGACAATAAAAACATTTTGAAATTATGCTTTTCTTTACACAAACATTCAAGCCAGAACAAACCCGGTCACACAAGCAAGCTGGTTATGGAGAAGCTAACGGCGGAGGAATTCAGAGCTTACCAGTCAGACAATGCCCACAGGTACTCCTGCATCCCAGCAGGAAGGGGGTGGCTGCACAGTGAAAAATACAAGAATGGACTGAGATGTCAGAGTGGAAAAAGTGGGATTTATGTCTCCTGTTGATTATCCACTACAAATCCTCTTTTACTGCTGCACACAGTTTGCCCCACCAGTTATCTCCAACAGTAGCAAATATGAAGAATTAATTTGTAACTTTAAAAGGACACAATAGATTCTATCACTAAAATCTCAGTTCAAGACAAAGGTCAGTCACGCACAGATAGCACACTGGCTTGTTTCTTTCCCTATCCCTAAACTTGTTCATTTGCAAAAAGTTTTTCTTTGTAGTAGTTTTATTTCCTTCACTTATTATCTTTAACAAGTATCTGATTCACTGCAATTTAACAGAAAGCTGAGTTATATTTGTTCAGATCTAAGTCTTATTTACATATCTAAGTGTATTCATACATTTTGAAACAACATTAAGCTACACTTTGGAGTGCTGACAGTTGTCATCTCTGTTTGCTTACATGGGGTGTGTGTTCTTATGAAATGGTATGGAATCTGTGGATGGGGACTATCTCCAAGCCAATTAAAAAAGAAATCTCCTTAAATGGTGTAAAAACACTAGTACAGTGAATATATTATTTGGTAAATTGTAAATAGGTTCTGTACTTACTAGACTTGAAAGCATGTCAGTCCTACCTCATGTCTATGTCCTGTTTTTCTTTCATCTACTCTGTTATAATGAAGTTTATGAAAAAGCATAGTGAAAAATTAACTCTGTGATGAGAATGTGAGTTTATCTTCCTTCAAGCACTTTTTCTACAGCAGCATTAAATTAAAATTACACACAGGATATGAGATTACTCATATATGAAGACCGAGCTTAAATAACCTGCCTCTGTCCAAAGGCAGGACTGCTGCTGGGGAAGACTCCTGCTCAATGAGTGGTTTTCTACCCCCTTTTCTCCAGTGTAAAAAATTCACCTGCTGTTTGCAGAAAACCCCCTCCTACCTCCACTGCTCTAGCAGAAGCACGAATGGTGGCAGACTTTCAAGTTGCAAGTTTCTTAAGGCTGCATTTCCCTTGCAGGACTTCTACAAAGGAGAAGGGTCTCAATGCAGAAGCTCTCTGGCAAAGGAGCCCTAGTAGCACTGCTTTGGTGCAGCATTTGGTTTTTATCACTGTCAGCCAAAAAAAAAACAGCAGAAGGAACACTCAACCTGCAAGAATTCCATCAGGTCTCCTCTGAAAACAGTTTCTTTTGGCCAATTCAAATGAAGATAAAAGTACTCTCTCTTTCTCAATGCTACCTTGAAGCTGAAATAAAATATACATTCAAATTCTATCACTTGTAAAGGTACATTAAGAACATAACAGCAGTTCTGCCTGCTGAAAGCACACAAATACCTGTGTAACTATAGTGTCAGAAGGCCAGGGGACCACAGGAAGGTCCAACCACGCCAGAGTAGACCCCAGCAGCACAGCCCACTTCACGAGGCTGGTTCATGGGCCAGTGGTAGTCACAGGGGGCTCTCTTGTACCCACAAGGCAGGTCAGCTCTCACTGACTGTTTTCCTAACCCCCTTTTGCAGGCCATGTTTACCCACTCACATTAAATCCATCTGGATGCTCGGAACAAAAGCCACAAGTATTATTAGCAAAAATTATGAATTACAAAATTATTAAATATATTCAAAATAGCCCATAAGTGATCTCACCACTCAAGGGGCATTAATACCCTGTCTTTATCCATTCCTGATATTAACTGATAGCCAGAGGGATCAATATGAGATACAAACAAACCGTACTTGCAGAGCAGAAACCAAATTCTGTCTTACTGCTTAAACCAGGGAACTTAAATCTGATTTTATTTTAAAACCAGAAGACATAAATATCAAGTTTTCAATGGGAATAAATACTTTTGTGGTCTTAAGGATTCTGATGCAATGCAAATGTTGCAGCACTGAAGCGGTTTCAACCTTTGATTTTCACAGTCCGTAAGAATTCATGGTACAAAGAGATCAGAGCAGAACACAAGAGAGATGGGGAATGGGACAGGACAGCATTTTGAATAAATCCAATTTCAGAGATTATCTGGGATGTTGATAATCAAATTTTTAAAAATACTTCTTTACTTTTTCATATTTAATACAATAAAAAACTTTAAAAAAAAAGAAAAAAAAAGGACTTAGCTTATCTACATAATCACTTGTGGCTAAGTTACCTAAAATATTTCACGAGTCAGTGGGCAACAGAGAGCTAAATTAAAAGATTATGTTCTATTTGGACTTATCCATATTAAGCTGTGAAAGGACAAACACACACCCTCCCCCCATACACAAGCAATGACTGAAAAAATCTTCCTGAATCCTTCAAAAAAAAAGAAACCTGGACCTGTTAAAAACACACACACATCTGGAAAAGCTGATTGCAGTCAAAACCTTTCACATTCTGCAAGCCTATTTTTCTCTCCATCTTGCAATGAAAAGCCTCCAGCTTCCTTCGGCTTTCTCTGAACTGCACTGATAAAGGAAGAAAATAATTTCACTTTTTCTACAGACCTATCGGGAATTACAGAGTACAAGAACTAAGATTATAATGTAAACTTTTCTTACTTAAAATCCCACTGATTTAAAACTATCTGGAAAGCACCATTTGAAATAATGAGGGCTACTCCTGGCAACCTGAAATAGCCCTTCTCAGTTGCTTGTACAATGTATGACATTAGATAGCAGGGAAAACTCTTATTGATCGCAGGGCACATAAAAAGCCTTCTTGATTTATGGCAGTTTGATTATGCTGAGAAATGTCACAGCCAAAGCAGCTGCCTCCTGGGTTCTGCTGCAGGATCAGAGGCTGCAATGGTGGGCAACCCAGAAGATCGACACAAGGCACCTGCTGGATTTTACAAATGTTTACCCGAACAACCCATTTCATGCATGGCAGCACACAGCCAAAACTTTTTATAGCCCAAACCCCTGGTGCTCCTCCTCTTCACATCAAATTCTGACCTTTACCACCACTGAGAAGTTAATGTGGGACCATTTAAGACCACTGTCATAGGTTGACCATACAGAACAGCAGCTCAACGCCCTCTGCAACTTGTAAGCAGGACTGGGGAACCTGGCCAACAGCTAATCTCAGTATGAGGACATTTGTAATTAGAGATGAAATTCTGCCAGGCCTTCGATCATAAACTCTTCAGGACAAACTGTATCTTCATACTAATCACCACACCCTGCACCATTCCCCCCAGTTCATCTCGGGATCTCTGAATCACTCTGTTATAAATTTTTAATAAGGAGGAATAACACAAATCAGATGAAGACACCAATATCAGCTTGACAATGTCAAAATAAATTGGCCAGCTTATCAGAAAGGAATTTTAACATTTTACTGACCTATATGTACATTCTCACATTAAACAGAAAACAAGAGCATTTCAGAAGAGCTGATTTATGATAGTTATTGTCAAAAAATAACATTATGTTTGCGTTAAGGTTTTAAATTTTAAAATAGTAATTTTAGAAATCAATGAAAAATGTGAAACAAATTGAGCCAGCCAATTGCAGGCCTGACTGTACAGGCACATTGCCATGAGGCCATGAGAAGGAGACAAAGGCTAAGTGTCTCCAGAATAAAGCCATACATTTACTCTAGTAAATGCTTCAAGAAGCAAGCTACAAATTTGAGATGTAGAGGAAAGGCTCTGTTGATAGGACTTCTATCTGCTTATATAATCAATGGACTGGCACAGAGGACCAAAACATGTAAACTGCTATTCCCAAATTATGCTGGCATAAGGGACAGCTCTTTCTCTCCTTGGTCCATTTGAAAACACAAATGTTAATGCGTTAAAATGTAACACGAAAAAAGTTAACAAACATGCAGAATTTGATTTGGATTATAGTAGCAGAGCTAATATGCACAAAACAATAATTTTTAGAGGTTTTAAACACATCTTCCTATACAGTTTCTCATGTTTTCCTGACTGGTTTGAGGCATCCCTCATAACTCATATGCTTGAAGTCCCTCCCTCTCAAAATGCCACCCCCAGCTCTGGCCAGGACACCTCTGCATGATGCTGGAGTCTAAACTGGATATACAAAGAGATCAGGGTTCAAAATAAATCATGGGAGGAGGGTGGGCTAAAGTATGGAGAAGGGAAGCTTATAAGGCAGCTAGTTAATTAGCTGCATCCAAAGCATGTTGCTTTAATTATGCTTGCCAAGGTAATCCCTAGGATTTCTGGAGGTGCAGTAACACTTCTGAGTTTACTCACATTGCTTCAAAATAATGACAAACCCCAACCAACTACTTAACTAGCAAATACAAGAGGTTTCATTTGCAACCAAAGTTTAATCTACTTAAATATGTACATTAATCTCAATTGCCTTAACTTGCATCTGACCTGTTTCTCATCCCTACCACCCTTTGCAAGGTGAATTCAGAGAGCCAAAGTCTTTTACACCTTTAGGAATGGAAAATCACTCCCTTGAATTTCCAGTAAGCCAGTCTGAAGCCAGAGGGTGACTCTGGACTCTTTACAGTGAAGATGTGCCTAGTGCAGTAGCCAGCATGTCCCTCAACAAGTACTGAGCATTTCCGAACAAAAGATTTGGTAAGACAGACAGTGAAGGATATAGTCAGCGTTAAGTACAGTGGAAAGCTTAGGTTTTTAAAAGTCAAAAGCAGAAAATATTTTATGATCAAGTTTCTATTATTTTTCAGTGCAATAAGTAATTACCTAATCTTTTCCCATAATTCTCCTCTAGCATCACTAGTAAGAACTAAGTCTGGATAAAATAGAGAACACTCAGCAACAGACTACTCTGGTATCATCCAGCATGGATGCATCCTGGCACACTGCACAAAATCCTGGGGAATGGGGGGACTTTTGAACATCTGCAGGAGTTGTTTCCAGAGTGCAAAACCAGCCTGACACTAAATACTTCTCCCTGAGATTTAAAATGTCCTCTCTTATGTCTTCAGCAGTGGCAGGAAGCATGAAAAAACTGGCAGGATTTCACCTCTAAAGAGGAGCTAGTCCAATGTACCAGGGACAGATTTCCCTGGCAGAGCTTCAGAAGGGACTTACTTTCTATTAAAGCATTGTCTTAGAGTGAAGAAAAGCTTGGTTTCTCTTAGAGGAGAAACAAACCAGATCCTTGAATGAGTGACAGCACCAGGCATGAGCATCTTTTGATCAGTCACATATGTAGCATGAGAGACCCTCCCTTGAGTCCTTTCTCAAACAGGTCTTCCATTTTTCATTTCTACTGTACTGCTGTTCGTAATTTCAGTAATATTCTGATACTAACACATACATTATATGGATTTATCTTTTCCATAGCAATAGTTCAAGATAATGCATTAGGACAAAAATTCATAACATAAAAGTTGTTTTATCTGAATTTCCAAAGCTCATTTGTAAGCCTGGCCTGAAAATGGCATTTGCCTGTTTGCAATTAAACCGGCTCATGTTTATATTGAATGCAAGTATCAGACATGTCACCTGATGAGGGATATTTCCCATGAGCTGGAGTTCAGAGTCCGAGCACAAATTTTTCTCTCCCATTACATTGTTTTGAATCAAAAGTAACTAATTTACAGCTGCTGTAAAAATTACATTGTGTTCTGGGCTTTGGTGATGTTTATTTTTATAAAAGTCCTTATTTTGTATATTTGTGTTTTAATAACTTGTGTAAATGATTCAAGGTATATACAGTATTTCACTTTATACTATAAGAAAACTAATGATGATACAAAAAAAAATCTGAGGATATACAGATTACATCTGCTAGAGGAAAGAAAGTAAATCACATCTTTTTTTGGTTTTTAGTTATCTTGTTCACTTCTGTGCTGGGTAACTTTTTTCATAAACATCTGTAAAATCCTAATGCTGTTAAGGAATGCAAGATCTCTGTACTAATGTAAGAACATGCCAGAAAATACCACAAAACTTGATTAATAAAGTGCTGAATAATTATTAGATTAGATGCCTGCCAAAGGCTCATTCAGAACAGCTTCCACAGACAGGCTGGAATGCTGCGGGGGATGACATGGACCCAAGGCAGCTAGAGCTCAGCATCAGCCACAATGGAGACATGGAAGCATTGCACCTTTTCCAAACTAATTTTCAAATTCAGAAGGGGAAAAAAATGAAACTGCAGGATGAATCTAGTCTCAGGAGTCTGGTCTCAAAGATTTCTGGAGGAGGAGCAGTGGATGCTACTTTTAGAGCTGGACAGATTCAGAGGTTTCTTTAACATGCATTATTCAGATTTTCTAATTTCTTGCATTATTTTGCACAGGGAGATGGCTGGATTTCTGTTTTTCTTATCTTAATTATTGAGTGAAGCTTCCACAGTGTGCACTAGAACAAGTATTTAAGATGCCATTTATGGGTTGCTGTGGGATTTTTGTTTTGTTCTTTTTAATTCTCTGGCAAATTGCTATGGGATTTTGATTCCTGCCTGCCTCATTGGTATTCTGTTCTCTCTCTGTGATAAATTATCAAAAGTAACTAGAGTTTGCAGTGCAAAGCAGTCAGGAAGACGTGGTGAAAAGCATGCAAAGTTTTGTGCTATACAATAGACTTTTCCTTAAGATTTCTGGCTTCAAATTCAGAAAGCTGGAATTCATTATGATATACACTCCTACCTGGTGCACAACTCTGTCTCTCACCGAGTGCAGGCACTGAAGACAGGGTTTATTTTGTCTATCCTGTATTCATCTTCATGTTATATTCTAAGTGTTGATTGTAACTGGGTGGAATTGGACTGGAAGACAAATAGCTTCTAGAAGACTAGTGGATAGAGCTATTCCTACCAGTTTATTTTTTTTAAAGTTATTTTAAACTGTCATGATAATGAGGTATGGAATATAAAGCTTTAATAATTATAAATCCAATATCTAAATAATGACGACGCATGAAAAATATAAATACCTAAGCAAACAAACCCATCCCTTCCTGGCTCCTCCTGCTGCAGCAAGTTATGGATATGTCTGGCTGCTCAAAAGAAGTCAACAGCTACACTGAGTAGAGGATGCATTTCACCTTCTATTCTGCACTAGAAACTGTTGTCCACAACAGTAAAATCACTAAGTCAGCTGTTGCATCCTCCTATGGGGTATGCATAAAAAGTCATTACTAAATGCTACTTTGTGTATTGACAGCACAGTTGTGAATGCTTTCAAAAACATCAAGTTTAGAAAAGGAATTGATGTCTCTAGGTTACTTACCTATACTATATACATCTCATGCACCTAAGAGGTCTTTGTACTTTTTGCAGACAGGTATAAACAACTTCAAACTTGAGAAATTAAATTGTCTCTTGGTTCTGTAAACTGGGCCACAAACTCAGCTGACTATGTAAACCAAAATTGGACTTCATTTTCAGTCACTGCTCTATCATAAATGAAATGAGCAACTCATACCTCTGTTCAACCTCAGCATCAAAATCCTCCCTCTGTCTTTCCTGTCTAGATATCAGCAACTTGGGTAACATGCAAGAGAATGATTTTTTACCATTTTAACAAGTTTGGCTTAAAGTAACCAACAGGTTAAAAAGTTAAGTGGCAGGAGTGAACATGAGCCCCAAGGGGTCCAGTAACATCTCACTTTCCAAGACTAGCAGTTGAACAACAAGCAGGGACCTCTTGATGACATGCAGCATGATCCCAGACATGAGTGCAGGCCTGAATTTAGTCACTGAAAAGAAAGTCTCCTACAATAAGTGGAACCTATGAACAAGGGTTATTTTGCAAACAGGACAGTCAAATGGGAACTCAAATAATGGTACAAAAGAACAAATACTTCTCTTTAATAACAAGTAGCATTTGTGCGCATCACGATGGTACTTCCTGAAATAAGAGCAAACAAAACAAGAGAGATCTTCAGGCATTTATACTATAAAATTTAAAGCTAGCACCAAGTCTCAAAGCACAGTCAGGACTAGACAAAGTTAAAACTGATATCTGTGACTAGCATAGGCTCATACTTCTGAAAATCACTCAAAATTCCCCAACAAGTGGCAGTGAACAATGACCTGGGAGAGTCCATTTTTACCTGAGCAATAAAAGTGCTCAACAGAATCAGGAATTGTACTAGTGGAGGTAAAACAGCTTGATGTTTTTTCTTTCATTCCGTGTTGTTCTATTTCCCATTGCATCGTTATCACTAATAAAAAGATAAATCAATTCAAACTGTAACATTCAAGTGATTCTATGCTTAAAAACAGGAAAACCAAAACACAGATTAGTATTGTTATTCTTGCAGCTCATCTGATCTCCTCAGTACAACTGTGACAAATGTTGGGTCAAGAGAAAAAGAAAAAAAACCCCAACCAACCCAAAAATCTGAACATTTGTTACATAGGCTCAGAGCATCACTTAAGAAATATATCTGCTCTGAAACGTTTACAGGGAACACAAAAAGGGCCTCGACAATAGCATAACCTTTGCCTCTGTGTGCTAGCATCACAGTTTACCCGGTTTCCATGGAAACCCTCTGCAAACATGTGAATGCTCTTGTTGCGTTAGATGTTGAACAGAAAATCCTTTGTGGCAACTCTGGAGGGCCATGACCAGTGCCAGCCTCCCAGCAGAATAATGCCCTTCACTATGCCTTGCATAGCAGGCTCATGACACGCTGGCTCACATGGCACAGCTGCTGCCATCACTTGTTTTTCCTCAAATGAGGGAAAAAAAAAAAAGAAAAAAAAAAAAAGAGGTGCACTTCCCAACTTTCAAATATCTCTTCCTGCACGGAAAGCCTGTTTTGCACCCTGTCAAACTGATAGCAAAGCCTCTGGTACTGGAGCAAGCAGAGCAGCAGAGAGAAGACACTGACAGGGAAGCTTCCAGCAGGCTTCCAGTCAGGGTGCTGGGGAATATATTTGCATAATGAGTAGACCACTATCCAGAAATGGAATGATACAATTCTTCATTATTACATATCTCAAGAGAAATACATTAAAGAAGCCACTGCATAAAATTCTTGGGATGAGACCAGTCCAGAAGAGAAAACTAGTTTCATCACCTTCTTGATTCTTACTATGGAAAGACCAACTGATCTACAAATAAATCACATGCTGGGTGGGTTCCTTCTCCAGTCACAGAGGCAGGAAAACTCTACCAAGTCAGTCTGAAATGTCATCAGGAGGCATGGTTTCTTTTTTGGTGTTATGGCTGTGTGTGCTAGTGAAAGCTGAGGGACTGGAGAAACGTGTTTCCATTTCACAAATGAGGAGTTATTGGCAAATTAGCTGAATGCTGTGTCCCACCTGACTTCTCATAATGTATGTCCACTCTTCAGCTCTTTGTATTTCACCAGCGCTGAAATAAGTGTGTTTCTAATGAAAGTACACCTTTAAGACTAATAGCACACAGCTGGAGTGCACCTTATTTGTAGACTGAAGCATTCCCCTATGTCCATGTTTCTCTGAAACAACAAATTCCTAGCACAGCAAGGTTGACTCCAATTTCTGAGATATCAATGGCATCATTTATCTAATTGCTTGCAGATGTGCACAGTCTCAAAAAACTCCAGGGCTCCAAAGGCTATATTCAAGATAAAAATCAGGTCTGTGGATTCTGCCTAGGAGGTAAAAACCTTCCTGTCCCATCCCATGGGGAAATGGAGAGGCTAGCACCTTTTTGCTTATAATTGGACACCTCACCTGCAATTCAGCCCATTGCAGCCACTCTTACAACCACGATGACAAAAATCAATGATGTAATAGTTTTGTCTTAAGAGCCAATGAATAAAGGAAACCGATTTGGAAACAGGAAGAAAAGCAAAGAAACCGAACACTTTTACTTTGGCAACACTGTTTCTATGTTTATTTCCTTCCCTTTCACACAGGACAGCCCCAAGGGGGAAGCTCTTGATGCTGTCTCATGGACACCCTCACCTTCACACCCACCATCAACCCAGGCCTTTAAATTATCTCTCCTTTTAGCTTCCCCAGCACAACGAAGTAACGAGTGGCTCAGTGGCAGCCAGCCTTGTTCTAATGGCCTATTGTTCTCTAGCCTTTGCCCCGGCAAGATAAAACACTGAAAGCCCCCGTTTCCTGAGGGGAATCGAATTCCCACCGTTCGTTGATGGCCAAGGGCTGGGCTTCACGGGGGGCCAGCCCAAACCCAGACTAACTCAGTGGGGTGATAGAGGTTTTGTTTGTGTTCACGGGCGGTTTGCAGGAACATCTGCTCAGCGAAGCGGTGCTGTGGCTTCTGACCATCACCACCCACAGGCCCTTTCCCGTGGGTATGCATAAGGCCAAGTTTACTTCCTCTGCAGGCAGCTATCACTACAAAAATACTACACTAACAGTCCCCTGGCTAAAATTCGGGTCTTACCTGATCCCTCCCTTAAACTGTACAAGGATTGAGAATTTAATGGTTGGTACTGAGATGCAGCAAGCTTCCAAAGAAAGAGGATCTATGGCATGGGCCCAGGGCAGAGCAGCCCGACAGTGGGGCTAGAACCTCCACCCATGTCCCATCCACCAGGTGACAAGTAATGGCATCTGAGGACTGGGACAGGAGAAAGGACACAACAGACAGAAATCAGAAATGGCAATATTGAGAAGTCACTCATTTTATATTTTTACCACATCCTCTAGTCCAGGAAAGAAGTGCGCTGAACATCATTAACATCCCACTAATGAGACACCCAACTGGCCAGAACACAGTAATTATGAACGTGAGCTCTGTTTCCACCAAATCTACCAGAAAGATTTCTAAGGGTCTTCTCTCCCACCGACACTAACACATGACTCCCATTAACCTTAATAAAGGAAGAGCACATTCAGTGGGAGAGAAACCTCCCAAGGTTGCATAACTGAACTAAAGAGACAGCAGGGACTGCTAAGAGAAGTTAGCCATCCCAAAACTATCATGGCAGCCCAAATTCTCTCATAATTTTCCCATAAATCTGTTCAACGTCTGGTGCAGTTAAGATATTTTCACTCTAGGCCAGCAAAAATACTCAGAACTTTTCTTACATTAAAATTATGGAAATGCAAATCAGACAGTGGGAAGCTTAGCTCCTATTTTTAGGCTGAGAAACACGTAAGTCCAGATTATGCACTTTGTTTATCTTAATGTATTGTCCCTGCATACTATTCTTGACTCCATGGTGTATGAATTTGTACTTCTGTAACAATGCAAATTTGTTGACAGGATGATAGGTTAAAAGTTTATCTTTCAGGCTGCTTCCCTTGCACCAGTCAGAAAAAAAAAAAAAGTTAAATAGTTATGTCAATTTATGTCCCTTTCATTGCTCAGTGAGGCGAGGAAAGGGAGTGGAGTGCCAGAATGTGGGAACAATGCAAAAAACTAATGCCAGGACTGAATATCTGAGTCCCAGGCTGAGCTCTGCCTGCCCTCACAGGGATTAAAGCCGTGTATCTCAAACCTCTAAGAAAAAGCTTAATTCCAGATGCTGAAGGCGTGCTGAATTAAAATTAGAAGCTTCTTCATCTTCTTTCCCCAGTTCGAGTTTATACATGTTAAAATATGTGGGAGGTTTGATTTTGTTGGTTTTTTTTTGTACACCAGAAAATTGAATTTCATATGCAATTTAAAAATAGTTGGTCATGTGTTTATCATGAGAAATCTGACATAATCCAAGACTTTCAATGCTATTATAGCTTACATTAATGAAGGCTGCTTCATGCATTTTACTATAGCTTTAAATGAGAACAGACTTTTCCATTATCTCCCACATTAATGACTAATACAGGAGAGTATCTCCACTGCTACTACTAACATACAGGATACAAGTCCATTTGCACACATGCTCACAGAACCTGAACTACTCTGAAACAATAAGCTGAGATAGGGAACTACAGTGCTATATCTTGTGGGACTGGTGTTGTGCTGCCTTTTAGAGCCACATGTTAAAACCTATCTTCCAAATTAAATCAAGATGATCTACCTATTTCTGCACAGCTGTAAACAAAAAGCAAATCCAAACCCAACCACAAACCAAAACCCAAACACATTTGATTTATTTTATTTCACACGGTTAAAATGAAAACCCCAGAGGTCAGCACAGGAAATCATGGCACAGCACCACAGCACCATCATCCCTGTGCCCCATGTGGTTGCACTCACTTTAGCTGCCAGTCTATATTCAGAACTCTGAGCCCTGTCCTACCGAGGCTGGTGTTCTCCTTGTCCTAAGTGTGAGCAAAATCAGATCATGTTTCCTGAAATTCACCCACTGTACTATGGAGAACAATTAAAGCAAACAGAATAACTGATTTGTGGATTACACAGATACTAACTACATTGGAAAAAGACCATTAAAATACAGAAATTTTAACTCACCAGCCACGTCATGATGCTGAAGATAAAAATCATACAAGTTTCAAACTGAAGAAAATCAAAATACAAGACAACTTTCTGCAGCATCCATCCCCGGCCGTTGTGTCAAATACACAAGGGCAATAGCACAAAGCATCTTTATGACAGGAATAAAAGGCTCTTTAAATGCTCCTTCTATTTTTTTATTGAATGAACCCACTCTTACACAAAGTTCACGCAACGATGTCTCGAGCTTTAGCTCTGCCACATCACGTATTTGATTCATCCACTAAAGCTTGTAAGTCACGTGCAGAACAATCTGAAACATTTATTAACTGCATGTTATTACATGCAGCAAAATGGTCAATTATGATGATGAATTTATTCATACACTGAGATACAGTGATGTCAGGAAGGTCAAAATCTTCTTGGTGTTTTGCCACAACTGACCAAATGCTTCTCTGCTCCAAATCACTGGCAAAACCCCAACGGGAGTTCAGAATCAAAGCCACAGACTCCTCCCTGCCCCAGCTTCAGCATTCTGTGAAGTTGGCTCTTCTCACAGAAATAGTAACCTTTGCTACAAGCAAAGTTCCTCCCTCCGAGGAAGCATATTGCACCACACCTCCCAATTGTTTTAGAAACACATATATACTAAGACTGTAGTTCAAAAAGATATCACCAGATGCGGCAAGTCCAGAGAAATCTTGTCCTAAATATTTTTTGAGCTTATTCATGAGAAGAAGTTGGAGAAAGTAACCACAGCGACAAAACTCACAAAAAGGAACTCATGTACAGGTTTGCAAAGCAAATCGTGCCACCAACCTGTCACATAAGCCATTGGGAAACACAGCTGCAGACTCTCTGAATCAAGATAAACACTACTCTCCAAAACTAAATTGCCCAGCTACTACTACATGAGTACACAAAAAATGGTTAGGTTTTGTTACCACTTTTAATCTCTCAGTCAGACAAGCCCTAGATTAAAGCAAATTAGGAAACAACACAAAGCCAGTGCAGAAAACAGATTCTAAACTTTAACAACTTTTTTCACTACAATGCAATTACGAGCACTGTTGTTATGTAATGTTTAATGCACTGAAATGGACACATTTGGTTACTGGCCTTAAAAATAGCTGTAGTTCTATAATTTCTTAAATACTTGCTACTAAGTTATACCAGAGTACAAACCCCAGAACAGCATTCCTGATTTTCAGATCATTCTGTCAACACACAAATTGATCAAAAGACCTTTTGGAAAAACACTCATGAACATTTTTTACACTTTGGTTTTGAAGTACAGATCTGACCTCTTCCCCCTCTCCCCCTCCACCAAACACCACCTACTCTTCCAAACAAATAAGTAATCCAGCGTTACACTGGAATTTTAATTGTTTCCATAACTTCTGCTACCTGCCAAAAAAGTACTTAGTATGACATATACAGGACAGAGTGACTATGATGCATGTATATTTAAGATAAAATATGAACATGTATGAGTATACCCACAAATACACATGTATAACATACACTTGTGTGACAGTTAACTTTCATGTAACTATAAACACGCAAAACCTTCCAAAGAGGCAGCCTTTATTGTTTGAAGTAACAGCCCCATTTCAAACACCCTGACTCTCTGTCTGAGATTTACAACCCAGTTACTCCAGCTGAACTTCCTGTGAGCTGTGTGAGCCAGCCTTGCTTTGGTGTCTTCTTGCCCTGCCCACTATTAGCCATGCCATTTGGCAGCAGAAATCCCTTGCATAAAAAGCTAAGCTGGGATGCACTCCTTTGTATTCACTGCAAGTCCTGTCACACACATCTCCCTGCAGGAGCCTGGCTGATGTGGGTGCTGGGACTGAAAGCCTGGCTCCTTGCAAGAGTTATGTAACTTATTTTATTCTTTTTTTTTTTTTTCTTTTTTAAGATCTTGGTCTGTCAACCCTTCCTCACTTCACACAGAATTTCATACCACAAATAATGGCCCCAGCTTCAGTGGGACCTTTGAAATACTCATCTTGTGGTAGAAGTAATTGCACAATGCAAGCTGGTGGGGACATTTTCAGCATATTTCTACAACTTCATTTATTTAGTAATTAGGACCAGGTCTTAAAGCAACAAAAAAAACTTTCTCTAGCATTTGTTTAAATAAACAGTTTATTCTAGGTATCAGATTATACCCCAGAGAGGTTGTGGATGCCCCTTCCATGGAAGTGTTTAAGGCCAGGCTGGATAAGGCACTGAACAACCTGGTCTAGTGGGAGGAGTCCCTATACCCATGGCAGGGGGGTTGCAACTAGATGATCTTCCAACCCAAACCATTCTATGATCCTATGCGTAAATATACAATATGCAATTACCGTGTGTCAGTAAAATCCCTGGAAGAGTTATAGTTATTTTGGCAAAAGAGCTTATAGATGTTCCCTGGAGTAAACTGCATGACAGGATAAGCCTGCTAAAATGGGCAGCCTTACAATTTCCGTAAAATAAAAATGCATTTAGAACAATTTAATAAACAAGGGAAAAATATCTGTAGGATATACAGGGTGGAAGCTAGCAAAATATTATCTTCAGCAACTGAGAGTACACTTTTTTCCACTGATTTTATAGCTAAAACCAACATGCTGCAGCTTCTGACTCCATTAGTGCTCTGAATGTACTTTTGACAGCATTTTTTCATTTGTGATGGGTGGTTTGTTTTTGCATTGTTATGGGCTGAGTGAAGCCTGGAGGCAGACATGAAGCCCTGTTGATAACATGCGTTATTTTCCAACCTCGTGATAAATTTCCCATAACTGCCAGCCTGGAACATGACTTTCAGCAACTTGAATGTTTCACTTTTGGCTAAAGCAGCTCCACTCCATTTGATCCAAGAGCTCCAAGACTGTAGATGGAAGGCAACCACTTTCAGAAAATATTAACTTTCAACGCTCAACTTCAGGCTCCTATTTTCAGAGAAATACTGGCTGTTGTTTGCAGGAAAGCCAAACCTCCTCTGAAAGATTTTTTTCCCCTCAAGCTGGAAATCCAAAGTCAGAAGGTGCAATTCAAATTTGAGTACCGATGTCGACAGTGCTAGTTTATTACAGCTCAGGAGAGGTTCTATTTTGTATGCAAATCCTGATAAAAGTACAACGTTTCAGTACTTTTTGCATCACTACTACCAAGATCTGCACTGTTTTCAAAGCCTGAAAAACTTGCCTTACACAGCTGCAAAGGAAATGACAAAAGAAGAAAAACACAGGCAGTGTATATCGGCAATTAATTCCATCCACAGCTGCCCAGCTGTTTGCACACAGAGGAACCGGCCTGTTTCCTCTCACAGCTTTGGCCACTGAAAGGCGATACGGCCCTTGCAGAGAGGCGGGCTGGCGGTAACGCGTTAGGAATGCGCCCGAGATCGCACGGAGCTGAAGAAGAAATGAAATCCAGACCAGTGTGCTGTGTATCTGCGCTATGAGGATAAAGTTATCTGGGGAAGAGCGCAGTGGGATGAGGGGCAGGGATGGGGAGATGCTGGCAAAGCTCACAGGACGGGCACAACTGACACAGACTGGCAGAGACAAAATGGGACTGTCAGAAACCCATGTGTCTGTACCAGCTCTGCCAAGATGTTTGCACATTGGCTGATGCCAAGCAGGTAAATCTGGGTGCACTTCACAAAAGCCATTTCTTTTAGTTGGGATTAGCACTTTTACAATGAAGTTGTTCCATTGACACCACAGTAAAATTTATTGGTAAAGAATTATGACTTACCGGTAGTTATTACTTATAAGAACTCCTTTGATCTTTAGTAACAGAAAGTCACCTTGTCATTTGCTGGATCACTCAGCCAGGAACCTCTCAAACTACACAGGTATTCACAGAATCATAGAATGGTTTGGGTTGAAAGGGACCTTAAAGATCATACAGTTACAACTCCCCATGGAAGGGAAGGCAGGGACACCTCCCACTAGACCAGGCTGCCCAGTGCCCTGTCCAGCCTAGTCTTGAACACCTCCAGAGACGGGGCATCCACAACCTCTCTGGGTAACCTGTTCCAGTGTTTCACCACCCTCTCTGTAAAGAATTTCTTTCTTATGTCTAGTCTAAACCTACCCCCCTCCAATTTCCATCCATTGTTTCTAGTCCTCCCATCTGATATTATGTTAAAAATTCCTTCCCCTGCCTTTCTGTAGGACCCCCTCAGGTATTGATAATTTACTATGAGGTCCCCTCTGAGCCTTCTCTTCTCCAGGCTGAACAACCCCAACTCCTTCAGCCTGTCCTCATAGGGCAGTTGCTCCAACCCTTTGATCATCTTCGTGGCCCTTCTCTGGACCCTCTCCAACAGCTCAATGTCCTTCCTGTGTTGAGGGCTCCAGAACTGGACGCAATACTCCAGGTGGGGTCTCACCAGTGCCGAGTAGATGGGTAAAATCACCTCTCTGGACCTGCTGGTCACACTCCTCTTGATGCAACCCAGGATTTCAAGATCAGTAACTACGGTGAGAAGTAACTGTCCAAGGGCTATTCCCTTTAAAAAAAAACTACACTGACATCTTGTTGAATAAATAGATCTGCTGAAACTACAGGATGGTGTCTCAGTGTGTGGAAAGAAAAACATTTTGCATTAAGAAGTTTTAACACAGTAATGAAACAGATATAAGAACAATACTCTTTAACTAAACAAGATTGATGAAATATATGAACATTGTCTACTTTAATATGGATCTCTAAATTTTAGATCTATGTTTCAGGAAGACTGGTGTAATTTCTGAAACATCTACACAAGCCCACAGTATTATTGCTGGGAAAATACAAAAGTAGAGGACCCACAGTAATTTACAGCTTCCCAAGGAAAGTAAATCTAAATCACATGGTTGATGGGAAAGTATGAATTTTTAAGAATGGCTTAAAAAAACCAAAACAACCTTCTCATTTTACTCTCTTGGAACCAATGACTCAGAAGCAGCACAATTTTTTAAAAATCAAAAGTATAGCACGCTTTAGACTGCTGGAAATCTCCACTGCAGTGCCACAGTTCTACTACTGCCTGAAAGCAAGAGCAGCACTCACCATTCACCCTAATTTTCACTGTTGGCTGCTCAACATTGGGAAAATCTGCCATGGAGTGATTTGTCACATCACTTACTGCTTGTCGCAGTAAAACCTGACTTTCTCATACATCAGAAAAATTTCTTTATGTGATGAGTCCAGTTTTACTTTAGGAAGAAGGCACAGCAGGAGGGAGGTGGAAGCAAGGGCACACGGCAACACTGTGACCTCTAAGGTACATAACCCACCTCTCCAAGGCTGCAAGTTCTTTTCATGAAGTGCTGCAATACAAATATCTTACTCATACATTACTCAATATATTATTTATTCTAAATATTGGGTAATACAAGGCAAAACTATTTAAACAGCAAACAATGCAATGTATTTTGATCCAAAAATCCCAGGGAGATTAAAGGCTTTACCTCAAAATCTAAGTTATTTCAGCAAACTAAGGGATGGTGACAATTCCAGTAAGCTGCCTCTCAAAAAATTAAATAGCTTATGACTCTCACTCCACCCACAGTTATTAGAATGAGTACTAAATCAATAGCTAACAACTTCAAAATTGTCTCTCAGGCTCATTTTTCAGTAATATTTTGATGGCTGGGAAAATATTGATAGATGTTAGAAATGATAACAGAGTAAGTCTCATTACGTCAGTAAAACTCAGCTGAGTACTACAAACAGCAATCATTCAAGTGATTCTTGGTACACGAACTGTTCCCAGGCCAGTCTCTTTCTTCTTTTTCTCAAGGCAAAACTCCTTGTCCAGCAAATCTATCCAATCTACACACTACTAAAAAGCACAGATTATGTATCCCACAAAAATACCATAATTCTTCGGGTTTCAAGCTTTTAGCATTTTAAAGTCAGGCATGATGCTTCAAGCCAGAGATAAATTTAAATGACTAAGGCTAAAATTCAGATGGAGAGAGGGCTCCAAGCCTACATAACAACTAGAGCCCAAAATAGACTTATGGGTGAGTAGCAATGAGGTTTCAAGTCTCAGATCTGCTACAGAGCAAACAATTTCACACTACAAAGGATGCAAAGAGGGGTTCAGAAAAATCCCAAGTTTTCATATCTAGCTGTAGCATGAAGAAGTTGCATTTACTCATGCTGAGAAAGTGCCTACATAAACAAATATCCAATAGGTATCACACCATTGGAATAATTACCAAAATACGGAAGGTGCTTGGTAGTGCCTAGAAATACCCACATTACATAACAGTTAGGGATAAATGGTGCCCATCTGAACTTTCAAGACGAGATCAGTGTGTGAATTACCACATTTCATACCTTATCATTAAATAATTCATGAGTCACTTAGGATGATTTAAGTTTTTTTCTTGAATTAGAATCAAGAACAAAGTTGCCCAATGTCTAAAAGTCCCCAGTCAGAAAGAAAATTCTTAAGTCCTAAAATAAGATGACAAAATAAAGCTATTATGTATGAACTACCAGAACTCCATCTTCATGTCCAACATTTGTGTTCACAAATTTATCAGCTCATAGAGTGTGATTCTTTTTGCCTGCCTTAAGATATTTGCATAGCATGTGAATTCATTGTCTTATTAAAAGTCTCTCCCTAGGATGAAGTGAGTAATTTTCCAGACTTTATTGGCTGCACTGTAGACTTAAGAGTGATTGCAACAGCAGCACATAATTCACAAGCAGACATCCACATTGCAGACATCTCAAGTTATGCAAGACAGCTCTAAAACATTAGCAAGCTACACACAAGACTGATGAAACACATAGGAAGAGACCACTTAGTTATTTTAAACATCACTGGGTAAAAAATGGCTAATGGTGGAAAATCAGAAGTCAACTTATTAAATTCTAGCAATTCACACAGCACATAGGGCAGTGCACCTTGGCATGTGTTTTTTCTAAGCATTTCAGTAACCCCAGAGGCAAAGGCCTTATTTACATTGCTCCAGTCAACAAGTCCTGTTACATACTAATGTTCCACACTGAATACAACACGGTACAGCATGAGTATGTAGTGGTACTAGCAAATACCAAGGTCTGGCAACAGCAGCGTGAGCACAAACTTTCAGAATACCAAGTGCAGGAACTGCTAAAGTAACAAATGCTAAGTGAAAATACATGTCTGGTTGCTTAAAAAATATAAATAAAGTCAGCATGCAGGGGAAAGAGGAATTGGAAAAGCAAGGGGAGGAAGAAAGGGGGAAAGACAATAGATTTAATTCTAACTGGCTTCTGATAAAAATACAAATTTACTTGATTAGAATATGTATATCTGCGGAGAACACTACAAAGCAAACAAATTTAAGTGAAAAAGGTGTTAAACAAGTTTAAGAGAAAATGGTGTTTAACAAGTTCCATAAAAGACTGTTACAGCAACAATAATACCTTCCCTCCCACTCCCAGTAAATGCTTACAGCTAATGTACATCTCAACAACACCATCTGTATTTCATTATTGCTGTCAAAAAAGAAAAATGAGCCAAAAAGCTAGGAAACACATTACAAAACTCACACTTCTGGATATCAGTGTGGTACTACAGTCTTTCCATCTCACTGTTAGCATGACATGTAAATAAGCAAAGTGCTCCTTTATACCAGAAATCTCTTAACAGTTCATGTTGAAAGTTGAGCTAAAGCAACAAACCCCTGGCATCCATCAGCCCGTTACAAACGCCTTACAAAATGCACTGCTAACAGTTTAGTGCAGTGAAATGTATTGAATGCATTTCACCGAAATATATTTAGTTAAAGCTAATTTTAGTTCACCTCCTTAGAGGACAGCTGGATGACCTGAGTTGAATTGGCATGATTCATGGCAAGCGTGCAACACTAAGCTATGGCAGAGATGAAAGGATTTTTGAACACTGCTCTAAATCATGCAGCTTTATCAGTACCCACCTACAGACATATGCTTTCTTCCGTATGACACAATGTGTGTAAAAAACGGTGATGAAAACTTGGTGGGTTTTGCTTTAAGGAGAAAAGCATAAATTTATCTACATCCCCAAAGCCAGAAGGACATATCTGTTCAAAGATAAATGTTTCAGTGGAAGTAACCCGACCCCTTTGGTAGTAAGCTTTCCTCATTTATGACTCCTCAGTACAAAACTGATAAACAGCTGAGAGATGCAGCAGAGGGTCTTCTGGCTAGTTTAGTAAATTTGTTTCACTTCAAAGGTATTTCATCATCACTAAGGTATTAGAATCTTTACATAGATCAGGATTTTTTTCCCCAGTTAATTATATTCATACATCTGCAGGTGTTTCAAAAAACACAGCAGGTTTGCTGCAGGAGCAACTTCAAACATAACTGGTGAAATGCAAATTCTTCCTGCTTAGGACTATGAGAAGCTTGGAAAAAATCCTCACCTTAGAGCTTTCTGCAACTGTTTACTCCTTGAAGGGAGAAATCATCAAAACAAGTCTATCAAGCAGCTTGCTCTTTTAATCAGATATTTTTGTATTTTGCAGAAAAAGTTCACAAAATGCCCATTTCCTCTTTCAGTTCATACATTTATAGGCTTATGATGAAGCAGTAGAAGAAAAAAATAGATGTTTAAGTCTAATGCAGACTTCGAACACTGAAAAACCTTAAGAAGTATTCAGTCCACATGCAAAGTTAGACCCCTTAAAGAGACTGTACCCATGGAATGAATACCTTGCATAGAGTTGCTATTTGTCAAAAGAGTTTTTTTACTCCAAACCCTTGTTTCTGAAATCAGGATGACACTACACCTTATTCATTTTGTGTCTTCTCATCTGAAAGTATTACAGTAATACAAAATGAAGACATGTGCATCCAGACTGACATGTAGCAATCACATATGAAGACACAAGAAAATTGTTGACTTAATTGGAATTTACTTACCAACCATGCCACATTCACCACAAACTAAGCTTCACCTATATCTTATGATCAGAACTAGACCAGAACTGAACAATATTCATATCTAAATTAATGAGTGTCAGCAGTCACAGATTTTGACTACATACAGGTTATTTAGTACGCTTGATGCAGTTCGTTTCAGTCCACTGCAGTAGAATATGCCATCTCCAATTATTAAGAATATTTTTCACAGTGTTTGATGATTGAATAAGAGATTGACTTTCTGCATTTGACATCACTGGCAGCTTGAAATCTGCAATCTGAGCAGGGGGAAAAGAACTGCATGTCTCACCATAAGGCTGAGGCTAATTTATTTGAAGTCTACCTGTGTACTCTTCTCAAACCATGAGATAAATGATATACACCCACGTTTACCAATTCTGTGGTCTTTGTTGCTAATGAAACACAGCAACTTGCCTGTCCAGACCTGCTTGTCTGTGGTACCCCGACTATTCTTGGAATGCTTTTAGTACATTGAAACTGTGTTTGCCTATTTTCCTGCCTCTGCTCATGCAGCAGTTTTCACTAAGTTATCACAGGTGCCAGATCACCTTTGTCACATGTAGGTACCTTAAAGTCTCTTGGCAATTTACTACTTTTTTTTTTTTCAGGCTTTAAAAAAAATCTTTAACATTTTGATTTTTGAGAACAATTCTCAAAATATCACCCACAGAGTGAACTTCCTGCATTAAAACATCTCAGCAAAGTCAGCCTGGATAAAAATGATTCAGCTTTCATTCTGTGCCTTATCTTCACTGAGCACTTCTTTTACACTTCAGTCATCTATCAGCTCTCCAGCCTGACAGGACGTCCATTTCTGATGGACTTGAAATTATTTAATTTAAATGATTTATTGTAGGCTGTCACATTTTTAGCAAATTGTTTCTCAGACTATCTTTTGGTCAGCCTTATTATAATTTAAAATTTAATTTGTGAGAGGGTGAATTTTTTCCTTCCCATCTTCTTTGAAGGAAACTTCAACCAGTGGACTTTGAGTCCAACCATAAAAATATAACCATTGTTCAAATTTCCCCGTATTGGGAGCCAGGTAAAGACTAGCTATGCTATCTCAGACACCCTATGCCACCATACTGAAAAAAATACTCATGTTTTCTGAAGTCACTGCCCTCTACAAGAAACTGGTATCAACAAACCTCCTCCTTTGAAAACCTCCTCTAAGTTACCCCCTTCTGCACCCTCACAATATCAGAGTACTGCTCCAAACATCAAGGTGATTTGCACCAGGTGATTATAAACAGGGTTGTAACTATCAGTTACAATGTTTCATAATACCATGTATTTAACTTTTTTTTTTTTTGGAACAATTAATACAAACAGAGGTTTGGTTTGTTGTTAAATTGTAGCATTCAGGGACTCAACTACTTGATCTTATTAGAAGAATTAATCTCAAATATATGTCAAGCATCAATGGTCTGGTGCCACCCCTACAACTAAAGATAAGTTGCTGAGAACAAATAGATTTCATTCAGCAATGATCTGCCACCGATTTGCGTACACTGATGTTCATCCAGAAGCTTGAACTTCAAACTAAGAGAACAAATTATAAGTTGCTCCAAATACCTATACAGACAAACTTCAAACTGCATTTGATGTGAAACCCTATGTACTTTTCCCTACATTGAGTGGCAGACACCAGGCAATTATAGCAACCGTTCCCCACTCAGAACAGTTCCTGAATGCACATAGAGCAAAAAGATATCAGACATGCACTTATGCTGCATTAGAGATGTATTTTTTTACCTCCATCCCCCTTCAACTCAGACTCTCCTCAGCCCAAAGATGACACAACGCAGGTCACGTTTCCTCACACTCCATGCTGATAACCAGCAGAGACTGTAGGGTTGGAAAGGCTCAGTTAACAGCGTAAGCCCTTGTGAAGGAACAGAATTAAGGGAGTATCAGCTGCAAATAGCTCAACTGACATTGTTTTAACCTGACATGCCAAGGTACACAACTATGCCGAATCTTAAAACTAGTTCCACATTTAACAGATTCTTTTCTATGAAGATTCCCTGGTCACTGGCAGACAGAGAAAACCCTCATGTTATTACAACTGAACTGCTAAGAAGTAAATCCAGCTTCAGCAGAGGAGAAACAAAAAGCTGTATGTTTATTAAACTGCCTTACTAAATACTAACATTTGTTAAGGAGGTCATCATTGCTGAATACAGTTCAATGACTGAAAGGGAAAAAAATTTCCTTGAAAAATACAGGCTGTTGTTGCA
Organism: Turnix velox; assembly: GCA_013400935.1. Taxonomy (NCBI): domain Eukaryota; kingdom Metazoa; phylum Chordata; class Aves; order Charadriiformes; family Turnicidae; genus Turnix; species Turnix velox. The sequence goes on from VZTY01035104.1 coordinate 62,247, forward strand.
ATTATTACATCAGTATTGAGTGGAAGAGAATTTTAGGGCTTATAACTGCTTTGGAAAAAGGTCAGTTTTTAAGCCCCTACTCTTTATTCACTCCACTTGGCTTATGAGTAAAGCCAAACCAAAGGAGTTTGGATATAAACCCAACCACCTCTACTAAGTCACAGAGATGAGCTGATGCGCATCAAGCTACATTTTTTTAATGCTCACAAAGATTGATAATTTTTAAGCCTTTAAGCACAAAGTTACTCCTAAGCTGGGGAAACATTTAAAAAATTAAGTACAATGCCTCAGGATAGGGTGACACGTTTAAACCCATTTTGCTAATAGCTACAATGATAGAAAAATAAAATTATTTTGCCTTTTGGAAACAATACTTAATTATTAGCTTGATCTGTTCTCTTGTAATTATAAGCTTATTGATTTAAAACACACCAGTCGGCAATTTTGAATTTGCATTTTCAGCTTAAATTCCAGCAGCACATCAAAAGAGCTGAAAATCTGAGGATCACTTCACAAGCTAGGGAATAAAAAAAGATATAATTATTCACAAGCTGTTCTTCATTAATTCATAATTAACAGGATCTGATAACACAATCTGTACTACCAACTTCTAACAGCCTTCTCATGTCAGCAGAAAGACAAGTGTTTTTGTTATGTGAACTCCAATGCTCCTCTCCTATGCTTGGCAGCAACTCTTCCTTTACAATCCCTTTGGAGATACCCATTAAGCCCCTCTCACCCATGCTGCAGAGACTTCACAGGAATGCTCTCCTTTTCCTCCTTCTGCCTAGCATGGAACTGCTTTATTACACAGAAAGAATCACAGAATCACAGAATGACCCGGGTTGGAAGGGACCTCAAGGATCATGTAACTCCAACCCCCCTGTCTAGCAGGGCCACCTAACAAACACATTTACTAG
>VZTY01035104.1:63542-101134 GCA_013400935.1 Turnix velox
CTGACCACCCCTCGCCTGGACCAAGGACCTTAACATCAACGAGATATAAAAACTAATCTGCTGCCAGCAAACTGCTTCCATGATAGGGTCATCAGAAAGAGAAAGGGAAAACAGTGAAGGGCAATCCAAAACTCTTCAGCACGTTCCAGACATGTGGAGGTGGGGGGAGAAGGGGGAAAAGAGGTGTCACCAATAATTGTAGATCCTAACATAATGAATCATAGAATCATAGAATAGTTTGGGTTGGAAGGGACCTTAAAGATCATCGAGTTCCAACCCCCCTGCCATAGGCAGGGACACCTCCCACTAGATGAGGCTGCCCAGTGCCTTGTCCAGCCTAGTCTTGAACACCTCCAAAAGATGCCAGCTTAGGAAGGCTGAATGTCCTTTTCCTAAATTCACAGCAGAAGCAATGTTTTCAGAAACTTCACACAAACCCAAAGACCAGCAGCAGGCCTTAGAAGCAGGATCTGTGCTTCAAGAGCCATTTTAATGGCTGCATGAATTTGGGTAAGTGTTCCTTACTACCATGGGTCACAGAAAAAACAGCAATTCTGAAACTAACAAAGGGTGGGGTTTTCCTGTTTACTTTTAAAGCTTCCTCATCCTCCCACTACTCAAATCTCCTCCTCCAGCTTTTCATCACAGTGGGAGAAGCAGCACAAGTTCTCATGCTGATCATAAGCAGAGAAATCTTGAGTCTAGCTCTTTTTAGACAAGGCAATCATCAGCTTGGTGTTGAGGATTCAGAGAACCAGGTTCTGGTTCTGTAAAGTTATGTGAAAACTACAATGTTTTAAAAATAGTAATTAAAGCCAAAACACAAATCTTAAAGCCTAATTGAATAAAGCAACAGGAGCTACAACCAGAGCAAATACTTTTTCAGTAGAAAGGTAACAACTGTAGAAACATTGAACAGGATCCCCTTTTGACTTTTCTTTTAATATTCTCTTTGATTATTTTAGCTTGTGCGGTATCTATCCAGCATTGTATTTCTTTTGTTTATAAGGATCTGGGCAGAACTCCAGTGCTTTGATGCAACTGGTCAGAGAGCAGCTCATAGTCCAGCATGAATGCTACCACCAGCAGGGAAGGCTGGAGAGGTGGAGGAGATACAGCACCCATGTCACGTCCAGCAAAGGACAGGGCTGAGACCAGCCACACAAACAGCAATTGAGCTGCAGAAAGTTTCATTACCTCAACGGGCAAGAAACAGTGCTACAGACCACCCCAGCGTAGTGTTCATGATGAATGGAGTTATCTTTTTTCAAGCTAAACAAACAAAAAAAAAACAGAGTAGAGATACAGCATGAACAAATACTATCAACTGCAGCTGCAAATATTTAGTGAGAAGAGCAAGTCAGAGAATTAGAGTTTTCTGCAGTGAAACTTCACATACCAGGAACAAAAAGCCTTGAAAGTGATTGCTATAGAGAGTAAAGTATCAGATTACAGGGTTTAATTAAATGTGCATGAGCCCAAGCGTATGTTTAGTTTTGGTTCTGTTAACAGACTGCATGACCAACTTCTTTTTATGAGTATTTATGGAGACAGGTTTTTAAGCGAGAAAAACACTTGTATTTATGCTTCTTCAGACAGACAGGACTATCTAAAACCACTGACATTTGAAAAGCCCAATCTGATCAACTAAAATATCCCCAGCTAAAAAAATGATCAAAATCAGCAAGTTCAGCCCGACCTCTTCAGAGACAATAAAGTCAGATCTAGCAGGAGGATCCCCAGGTCTCTAGGATGCCAGAGTACAGTTCCATCAGGGCTAGTCACTGACAGAGAATAGAGAATATAATCTTTTGAGCCAATGTTTCTCCCAATTTCTCCATGCTGGACTGGAAGTTTGAGTGCTGTTAAGAAAATGGAGACGTAACCTTGGTGCTGGTAAAACAGACATGCTGAAAAATATGTTGGAGGGTAGAGGGGGTATAAAAAGCACACTTAAAATAGTCACACAAACAACATGTCAACCTCACTCCAAGCTTAGCAAACCCAGGGGCTTGAAAGCACCTCAACTACAGCAACGTGGTTAGGAACACAAGTCTCACCAGCTCTGTCACGGTCACCCTGCAAAACAAATTTGCCTCCATAATGTGTGCATGAGACACTAAGGATAGGGTACAGATAAAAATTATGGTCAACTCTATATTGGTAATACATAAAAGAATTTTGGTAATTGTCCTACTCTCATTCAGTACAAAATATAAGGGTATTTTAAAAGTCTAATTTCTAGGAAAATGAGTAATGCTAACTGCGGCATGCAACTTCTTTCATATCAAAGAGAGGTCACTACTCTCAAAAAGTATTAAAAAGAAAAAGTCGAACTGAACAACTTGCTGAATCTTAGGAGTTTTGTGAAATTATTTCAGAATATGGTCCCAACAGGTCCCTGGAACATTTTAACAATTCAAGGTCTAAGCCCTCCTCATACAAACCACACACGAGAACAGAAGCCGAGGCAATGTAATTTGCCCAACAGCAAAGAGCCAATACAGAATGTTATTTAACCAGGTTAAATTTAACCATCTGTATTTCAGAAAGGGCTTGGGGTTTTCAGTATTATACTTAAACAATAATCAATTCAGTTGATAACTTTGAACCCAGATTCAGCTTTACCTTCCATATTGCTGTAATTTTGTACCATTTGCTTTTAGCCTCCTCCTTAGACAGAGCATGAAATAAAAAGGTATTTTACCTTGTTTTCCCATTGTTTTAATGGGAAGCACCAGATTGGAGTTATTGAGTGAGCTCATAAACCCCCAGGTTACATTTTTCTTCATCTGCAGCTCTGCCTTTCAAGTGAGCTCTACTCTTATTAAAAGAAACCCTCCTCGGGCATACCTTGTCTTTGAAGACAAAGCCCCAGCTACATTTTATGGAAAAGACTCCTCACAGTCCTTACCTTTGCCAAACTGCAGAGCAGGTTTAAACAATTAGGAAAGACAGTGGATTTTGATTCCAGGCTCCTCTTACTAGGTTTCAAGTTTTTTTAAATAATATTTTTCTTTCTGCTAGGGCACTCCTGAAATAAATGTTCCAAACAGCGATGATCCAAAGGCATTAAAGAAAAAAGTTATAGCTTAAATAGTGTGACACATATTATGAATACAGAAATCTTTCCCACATGGAAAAGTTCTAAAAATTTGACATTTCTTTTCAATATGTGTTATTATGAAAGACAGTAGTGAATTCTGACTGCTTCAGACAGAAGGGAATCAAAACTCTCGGGATATATTACACAAAAGAGCAATTGCATAGAACAATCCCATAGTTTTTTAAAACTTAACGATTAACAGTGTTTTCTCAAATGGCTGGGCAAGTCTGTCAGTTTGGAGCCAGCCACATGTTACTTATCAATGCTTCAAATGCAGGGTGAGCAAGAAAGGCCACGTCTGGTTCCTTTTGCAATAGGAAAAAAAATCCCTTTTGAAGTCTTTCTGAGGGACTGACGGGGGAGAAAGTGTCAGGAAAAGGATCTGACAGGTTTTTCACAGTAAGGGCAAAAGATGTCTGGAATAAAATCTCTTGTCTAAATTGGGCAGAGAGATAGAACCCTCTCCTTCAGCACTAGAGATGCCAGATAAAGAATCTGAGCCCCTCTAGTATCTTTTTTCCAGTCACACACGAATTCCTTTTTATGCTTCTCGCCAGCTTCTCATCTTACCAGGAGCCTGCAGGAGAGGCCAGTCAAACACCAAGGGGAACTTAGCCATGGTAGAGCTCCATGTATAGCAGACACTCTCCCATGTTTCCAGGAAAACAATTTTGAACACATCAAGCCTCACAGAAGACCTCAATTTGAAGGTAGAAGTGATCATCTAAGCAATCTTAAAGCAAAGTCAAAAGACTACAATGTTCTTTGAAATGAAAGGTATTATCAATGAATGCATCACTGCCAACATTGCTCTTTTGCTCCTGCATGTTCAATTTCATGCAAATAACTGTGTGCAATGTGAGCACAGTTATACACCAGCAGGTCAAGAACTAGACACATTTCATTTTTACCAGCACTGTAAGTAGCTTCACTGTTTCTTTTCAACTTTCTGTGCTTTTGAAGACAGCCAAAGCATTAGCACTAATTTCTTGTCAGGACAGGTAGCTCCAGAGTTCACTATATCATCATTCACGCATCATTCATACAGTCTTAGTGTAAGAATGCAGCTCAGCAACACTTAATTTGAAGTGTCCATAAATTAATAAAACCCACTGTCTTTACATTTTTATAAAGTGATTATGTTTTCACTCCTTCCTCAAGGTGTTATAATTACCTAGTATGAGTAGCATTTCATAGGTAATATTTCACAGAAAATAAAGGAGAAAAACCCCCAACTTTCTCCAGCTTGAAAAAAAAGTCCCCAAAGACTCTCAGAATTAATTTAATATGGTCTTTTTAATTACACAGTGGGCATGAAAACTCCATGTTATGCTGTTGTCTTATTTTAATCAAGATTGCGGAGCTGCAGAAAACACAAGCAGAAAAAAAATTAATTCACATAAAAGATAGGGCACTGGAATCTCCAGAAGACTGTACTGAAAGAATGATGCCTAGTATATAAAAATGAAGAGTGCAACACAGTATAAGCTTGGAGTATCACAATAACACTCATGAAACATAATAGTGTCAGTCTGAAGTGTCTGAAAAAGGTACAAAAATCCTGGTCCCCCACTTGTAAAGTGTAGGCTACAGCTCAGCTTTTGCTGTTTCCATAACTCCTCCTTTTCCAACTGAACATGTAATGGTGAAATAATGTGCTGAAGTCTGTGCTGAAGTCTGGTCGTGCAATACATTCACTCATCTGTGATGACATTTGTCACCACCTGGGCAGTGCATGTACTGGTGCAAATAGGTATCATCCACCCCACTGGGTCTGGAACTTGGAGGACACCTTGATATTCTTACACATAGTAACTTCTATTAAATATTTAGATGAAATGTTAGGGAGTATTGTACAGACTCTTGCACACACACCATAGCTAAGGTAAAATTTTGTCCCACAAATGCATTTGCACAACATTGAAATAAAAGTTATTGTGAGGTGGGGTTTTTTTGTCTGTGCATTTTAATAAAGCTACTTTAAAGTGGAAGTTTGAGATTGAATTCCCCTTCTCCCCCTTAAAATCATTACACTAGATGACAAGTAAGAACACAGCCAAGAATTCAGACAGCAAAATGCTTTAGGTACCTTGATTTTTTTTCCACTGCTCTCCTTGCTCTAGTAATGTAGTTGACCTGGAAAACAGAAGAAAGAGATTACTTACTACTGGTAGACTTTTCAGTATTTCTGAAATGTACTGTACACTTAAAACTTAAAGCATTATCACAACATTTAATTTCTTGAACTCTGTTTCTGATTATTTCACTGAATTATATTTTACTATGTTGTAACACATTTTTCATACAAATATTTCTCAGAGGGAAGTCACATTTAAGAGTGCTCAGTGGGCAATTGCCCTTTTGCCTCATGCTAACCAGCTACAAATTATAAAGTAAAATTCAGCCTACCTGCTGCATTTTAAAAATATACCATAACAGCCAGAACATACTATTCTTTTTCGAGCTTAGCAATCTCAAGCAGCAGCTGCGCTGCTGAACAGGGAGCCTCCAGAGGTGAGCCAGGGAAAGGAATACTCTTTGAAGGCTGATAACTGCTGCTGTGCAAAGTTCATAAGGAAACAACTGCCTTGCTCTGACCCTTTTCCACCTACAGGGTTTAGTCTTGCCTCCATCTTCTAACGTAAAAGTAAAATGAGCAAATTAAATGGCAACTGTTTGCTTCTATCACCTTTTGTCTTCTTGATCTTTGAGCACAAACCATCTTCAAACAAACCTGACAAATTTATTCACATCATCATTCCTTTCTCCTCACTCAGACAGTTCTCCAAGGAAAAACAGTTATTTCCTGAAGGACAGGGTTCAGACTCCTTGATTTCATACATGCATACAAAAACATATGCTACATTTTCTTTTTTTAGGTCCATACATTGCAAATTAGGCATTTTATGCATTGTGAAAACACTGAGCTCAGCCTACCATCAGGCACAGGCAGTACTTCTCACCAGCCTGTTAAGCCATTTTTATTCATCAGGTCATAACCACCAGTCTTTCAACCACCAAAATATTTTCCTTGATACTCTTCCATGACTTTAATACAGTATCTTCAAATGTTTCTGTGTAGGTATCAACAGTCCAGCAAGCTGGCTATCCCACTCCCCATCATTACTAAAGACTGGATTACTCAATGTTCTCTATGAATTTTGGCTATACAAACTGACTTCCAAAAGGCAACAAAGACAGAAAAAATTATACTGAAATAATGTAAGTCATCATTGTCACAAGATACTGTGAAGACTGAAAAAAAAATCAAAGGGAACCACGGATAAAATAAGAGCACATGTGCTCAAATTGTCTGCTTTCCCTGAATCATTCTGTTACAGAAAGTCAATTCCCTGATCACTTGAAAAATAGATGTTGCCATAAATATGACATTACTTTCAGCAAGTCTGTATTTAGGAATGAACAATGTACTTATTTATATAGGTAAACAACCATAAAACTATCTCGTTTACTTTTAGACCTGATAAGAATACAGATGTAGGGAAGAGAACTGGCTCTAGCCAGGTGCTCTGTGTGGGGCCTGGGCATATTTGCTTATTTTGGCTGTCCTGCCAACTGCTCCCTGGCAGAGCACACACAGCAATGGCAGTGACTGGGGGAAGAGGAGGAAGTGTATTGGTACCCAAATGTCATGTTAGAGCAGGGGACACATCCAAACCACACATAGGAACCATGATATACCAAATATCATATGCTTTTGAGCACATTTTTTCAGCCTTTTATCACAAGCTCTCTGCTACAATCACTATCTTCATATCCCTTCTCCCTTGTATCATAGGATAGCCCAACACACTTTGACAAGTTCTTCCTTTCTCCCCAGTTTTGAAATTTTTCTTATTCTATAACCAACATCACCAAACCCCTGACAACTGTGAAATTACAAAGATATTTGGTGTCATGACTTAATTAATTCCTCATAATCCTTTTCATGCCACTCTACCCACTCCCTTGAGTATGGGCAAGAAACTCTTGGAGGCAGGCACTGCCTAGCAGTTGTCTTCACTGCACTTAGCACTGCTTAGGCTACATTCTTAGCCCTTATTCATTAATTAAATGAACAAATAAAAATTATTTTTTAAAAAACGCAATCAGAAGCAAAAGATTTACCTCATACCAAGAGTGAGGAAAAAGAAAAACCTGAAAAGAAGGAATTGACCAGTAGTAAGTAACCAATTCAAAGCCAGCTCTCAGATAAGAGAAAATAATAACTGAGACATTTGTGGATGAATAAATCAGGAAGAGAGATGTTTTTTAATGCAAGATGTGACAGAAGACAAATACTGAGCATGATCAGCTTCAAAAAATTTTGAATACATCTGAATTAATGCATATGTCAGAGATCAGACATATTATATGAGTCCTAACAGGACACTGAAAACACAAGTACAAATTAAATGCTAAATGAGAGCTTCAACCACGAGGACAAAGGATTTGTGTGTCAGAGATAGCATTTTCTCTTCTTGAAAACTGACATGCAAAAGCCAAGTCGGTTATTTGAGAGCTACCTCTCCCCTGCACTGAGAAGCAACACTACAGAGTTGCATCCAGAAACTATGAGTAATTACAATGATGGATAGTCAAGAAACTGACAGGATGACTCCAAGAAATACCTCCTGGAATGAAAATACAGTCCCAGTTCTATTATTAATGGCCGATCAGCATATATTAGGAAAATACAGTTCTGGTTTGAATCCAAAACTTGAGCATAAGGAGGAAAGCTCTAGTAAATATTTAAGAGAATTTTGAGTTCCAAACTGAAGAGCTTGTAACTAATTTCTTTTTTTTAACAAACAAAGCCATCAAAAGATTGTGCAACTCTAAGAGCCCTTAAGGAAACAATTGGGAATTTTTCATAACATGGTATTTCCTTATACCACTGACCACAGGAATGCAAACAGTTCCACCAAACAGAGATTTCTTCATTAGAAACAACTGACAATCTAACCATGTTCCCATCTTTTCCAGTCTCAGTGCTCAGCATACAAAACTGATGATATAATAGGATACAGAATTGTCATTCCAGGGCCATAAGGTATCTTTGCTAAAATTCAACAGCCGAGAGGCTTTACAAGAACATATTCCCTGAGGTTTAGAAAGAGAACTTCTATTTAATTAGTGAGCCTCTTTGTCCAATCAAAGTTTATCTTTCTACTGCTATTTCTATTTATTGTATTTCCCCCAAATGCTGTTAACACCCCTATCAACCAGAAATAGACCTTAATCCCCAATCATAACTCAATGTATCATTAACAAGACTCAGTTCTGCAGCATACCTTGTCAGTAAGACAGGTGACTACAGGAAGGAGCTGTTGGGGCTGTTACTCAGCTTTCCAAGATAAAGAAAACACAGTACTACTGGTAGTAAATCCCTTGTACCTTATACAGTACAACCCATGTTGGTCTAATGAGTAGACTTATAGAATCATAGAATGGTTTGGGTTGGAAGGGACCCTAAAGGTCCTCTAATTCCAAACGCCCTGCCATGGGCAGGGACACCTCCCACTAGATCACTCAATGCCTCATCCAGCCTGGCCATAGCCTGCTCTATAACTCCTCTGTTTCAGATTATTATTTGACTAATGTCAATTGATACTATATGGCCAATGACACTTAGTACTTACTCATGGTCTCCCTGCCTTCAGTCTCCCTGCAAAAGTAGACACCAAGTAGCAGAGACACCCCAAGGGAAAGGCATGACAAGTCTTACAAAGCGATTTAGTTTTCGTGACAGCTAATTAACAAGTCACTATCTTAAAGAAAGCAATTTACGCCCTGTCCGCAGCTTCATGGTGTGAAGAATATTTTCTTTTTTTCTTTATGAACATAAGCAGCAGTAAAAACAGAGTATATTCAGAATTCAGGAAGGCACCAGGAATGCTAAAAGGTACTAATCATAGGCACCCTGACAAACATCTGTCATTGCAAATTTGCAGCTCAATTAAGCCAAGATTTTAATCTGGACTACAACTGTACTTAATTGTCTCCACTGCAGCTGAAGGAAAGCAAGGGGAATAAGTCATAAAAACAGAACAAAACTGAAATGTGCTACAGAAAGACCAAATTGCTTTCAGAAGGAAAAAAAACCCAAACAAAACTCATGAAAGACAAAGCTTTACAGAGTCAGTGTTGCAAACAAGTCCAGGATTTTGTATGGTAGAGAAGACAGACAAATGTCTTGTCTTCAGATACAGACTATTTTTTTGCTAAAAGACTTTGCTTGTGTGCGAAGGTGCTTACAATCTGTGGCAGAGGGATTAATACTCTGGTTGTCAAGGAAACCACTCTTACAACTACAAGATTTCAAATTTTGGGATTCCCCGTCTAGGGGGGAACCCAGAAAAATCCTCCATGCTTTTCAGAAATCCAAATGGGACATCTTTCTGGTGACCCATGTATGAACAGACAAGGCCACAAGGCTTTGACAACAAACTCATTCCAATGGCACCATGGAGGAAGAGGTCACCATCAAAAATGAAGTGCCTACAATTTACTATAATTTTCTGAAATTATAGATGATAAAATAGTCATTGAAAGTGTCCCACAATATTTTCACATAAAAAGCTATTTACCAGCAGTTACTGAACAGCCAGCTAAAATTCTCAAGCTAGGTTTTATGTGAGCTATGGAAGTTGTTGATCTTTTCTTTCTGAAATGCAAAACAAACTGTCTAAGTGTTGGCCTTTTGTCACAGCACACTCCAGGAGAATTCAGCTTTTCTAAAGTTATAAAAATGTGAACGCTCCCCTTCTTTTTAGAGGATGCTGAAGACCTAAAATTAAATTTTACAATGTAGCAGCTTGTTTGCTCGTTTTAATTACAAATAGTACAGCAGAAGTGATTTTTCCAATTATTATCTTAACTAGATAACCAAATGCCAGGCTTGGTGTGGCATGGCCGTGGTGCCTCAGCTTTCTTTATAATGCAAGTACATCCTCCCCGCACAAGAACGAATAATAAATGCGCCAGCTGCACGCTTTTCGCTGCGTGATAAGCCCAATAGCTTTAATTAAAAGTTCCAATGCTTCAAGGCACTGAGCAGCCTCATGTAGTGGGAGGTGTCCCTGCCTATGGCAGAGGGGTTGGAACTCGATCTTTAAGGTCCCTTCCAACCTGATCTATTGTATGTATTGTATGTATGATTAAATAAACCGCATCAGTTGATAGATTTAAATCTTTGCTGAGCTTTAGAATGCTACACAAAGTCTATTTTTATTTCCATCAGCACCCTAGAGAAACATTCACCAAAAGCTTTTCAATTTAATCTTACTGTTAATGTTATTGAGAGCTACTCAAACTCTCCAGACTGTAAGGCAAGGCAGGAGTGAGAGTACACCACATATTTCCACAATTAGAGCATAACAGTATCAAACTTCTGAAGAAAGGATTTGCTGGTTTTCATTGAAATGCACTATTCACTTATTTTTCCCCTACAGTTGCTGCACCAAGATGCATTTTCAGAATGGCAAGAAACTACAGGACAGAGCCCACACAACTTCATGCTCAAACTGAATTGGCACTACAGTCAGTGAAAGCTTTGATTTTTGACAATGTTACAAATCAAAGCTATTGAAGAACATCTGAAAAGCTTTGATTGTTATTTCTGGCTGAACTAAACACATATGAAAATGAAGATGCTAATTCACACTTGCCATGTGGATTACAGTTCATAATAATGCTTGTTACTCCATTTTACCTTTGTCATCTGATAAATCCCACTACGAACGGCTCAGTTCTTAACAATTCAGTGTTGTAAAGCTGGTGTCTGGTATCTAATTACTAACTGTTTCTCAGCATGACTAGAAAAATATTTTCAGGCAGGGTATTTTAAGTACTGCATTATTAAATTTCCACATAAATACAGCCCATGCAGTGAGAAATGGCAGCTTCAGAAATGCCTTGGGGATCTGGATACCAGGTACAGCTCTGCAACGGGTGTCCTGACTGGCCTCAGGAAAATAATTAGATACTGCTGCTCCCCTCACCCTTTAAGTCCCTACTGAGCTCAGCATTAGTCAAGCTGTATTCATTCATGTTTATTAACATATACCATCTCTTTCCATGACAGGCACTTCAAGTCAGATAAAATACAACTGTGGATGACAGTGCTCCTTTGTCTTTATTCATAATGAAGGCTAAAGAGTAAGTCAAAGCTACACACAGCACATATAAGCAAAATAATTTTCAAGCTATGTCCAAGGCTGGATTAATTGCAAACAAGAAGAAACCTAGTGTTTTCCAGATGCCCCTGAACTTGAATCCTGATCTTTTTTCCACTCCATTTTTTTTTGCCCCATGCCACCCTTACTGATATTCATATTCTCGAGATTTTAAATTTCTACTAGAAAAAGAAACTTTCATTCTTATTTAAAAAGAAAACGAAACACACAATCCTAGCACAACTGCTTTCTCACCTTCTGTTAGTGCAGGTTTCCCACTTTCTTCTTGTCACCAAGACCAGATTTCTAATTTTCTACTTGCCTTTCAGTGCCAAGTCCAACTCATTAGCTTTTGTCACAATTTCATTACTGTAATTTCACCTACTAGTACGTCATGGTTACTCCATGGTTTAAAAAGGCAGACTGAGTGACCATCAGAAACCATCTACTCCAACCAAGCAGTGTGCAGGATCTCACCCTCAGCAATGGTTGGAAAATGCCAAGACTGCTAATTGTTTTAACAAATCCCACCCTCCACCCTGTGCAGCTCTCTACTTTCATGCTTCACTTCTGTTTTCAGCATTCCACAGCACTCACAACTTCATCCTTGGCTCACTTCTTTTTCACTGCCATGTGGGCTCTTGGCAAACCTCCTATAATTCAGATATATACTAGTTTGCCACTAGGAAACAGCACAGCATCTATCTAGCCATTTTTATTTCAGTCTGACATCCAAAAAAGAACATTTTTATGTTTTCAACCACCTCAAATTCTCAATTGGAAACAACTTCTTGGTGTTGTCTACAGACCACTTTGCCCAAGATACCCACTACAGCATCAAACAAAGCTTCAAGGCACTTCAGAGAGAAAGTCTTCTGCTCCCTTGGTCTCCGTCTCTCACACAGGGAAACAAGATCAACCTCCTGAATAACTCAGGCATGTGCATTTGATCCACCATTCTCATTAGACTTGCACATAAGAAGTACACTCGAACAGTTATAGTACTCATCTAGCAATAGTGGTTTACCTGTGGATAAAACCAAGGCAAATTTCGTAGGGAATCTTTTCACACTTTTCTCATATGAAGTAATAATGAGATGTACTGCATTCTCACACCATTTTTCAGAGCACATCTTTTGAAAACCTTTGTCACGTCAATCCTAAAAATTAACCATTTGGGATGTTTCTGCTAAGAAGTGCTGCTTCCTAACTGGTGCTTTGACCAATTCAGCAACTACTGAATCTCATCTTTTCATCTAAAATTCTGCTGTTGTTACTTCTAAGCCATCAAATCTACACCTGTTATAGTACAGTTTTCTCTTTCAGCTACAACACTGTTGGTATCATTACTTGCTGTTTTCAGAAATGTTACTGGCATTCTGCATCTCTTCCTGAGACTGTTCATATTTCTACTAAAGAAGAATGGAAATAACAAGGTAGTCCTGCAGCTGAAGTTTCTATGGGCTTGAGAGGATTTTCTCCTTACTCCCAGTAGTAACTGAGAAAATCAGTCCATACACATAAAGGCATAGCATAACCTCCCATGCCTGACAACAAAATACCAGAAAACATTTCACAACATCAACTTAATAAGTATGGATTAATTTAAGGATAAAGCCATAGCTGGATTCATGGTACCATGATTGCCATGAAAGTAATCATCATCAGTGCCCATTCATATTTTTAAATACCTTTCTTCAGCTATAAAGTATCAAACTCCTTATTTATTAAAACAAGTTGTCTTGGGAAGTTAAGGTTATGGTCTGTTTACAAACTAATCAACTCCACTGGAGAAAGAAAATAGATTTTTCTCAGTATTCTTCTTACTTTATTTTAATATTCTGAACAAAAAACCTCGCGCTTCATGTTCTTCAATTTAATCACTGCTATGAAAGGGTTGATCCAGCCCTCAAATCTGAGAAAGAATAGAAACGAAATATGTTGTTTTTTTTTTTAAAAAAAACAAACCTCTATCTCACATGTTCAGTTTTGACTTCTACAGAGCTTAACTCATCCAGCCTCCACCCTAACCCCTGAGAGCATCTTGTACTTTCCAGCCATCTGGACTGTATTTACTTAACTAAGAAGAAAGTTAAATTTGTTCATGAACAAAGAAAATCTCCTTACTATCTTCCTGTCATGAATGCAGTTATTTTCTAAGTTCTTATTTTATAAAAAAAATTATTATGCCCTCTGGGGAACTTGAACAATTTCTTTGTGAGCTCTACTGAAGTCATGCAACTTCACTTACCATTTTATAGTGCTTACTTAAAAAGAAAAAAAGAGAAACTATGAAATTATTTCTCCCCCCTACATTTCACCTTCTCTTCACAATAGTCCTTAGAAAGAGCAGGAAAAGTTCATGTAAGATGGATTAGGACATTAGCAGCTGTACCAAAGCATTTATTTAGACAGTAAAAGTGACAGTTATCCAAATAAAAGGTACTATTGACAAACCAAGCAGCGATACAAATTTTAAAAGGAAGAAACATTCCTTGAAGTCATATCCATTTTGATGGCATCCTTCCCCTAGCAGCTCACCATTAGCACAGGACTGCTGTATCTCTGTTCCTCCTTCTTACATCAGAATACCTGTGCTCCCACTCCGATCCAAACACCATGGATACAAATGGGCTAAGAAAAGACTTGCAAGATGAAGTGCAAATTGCAAAAAACTGGACTGTTTCTTATTTTCAACCACATGTTCTTAAAATCCACCTACCATTACCTGATTTTTATCTGAGCTGCTGTGTGCCTCCCTTTTAGTGCATTTTATAAGACTGCTTTTCAAGGCCCATTATCTCATTCGATCAAAGGCAGTGAACTGCAGCTCAGCATTAAAAGCTATTTTGCAGCTTTAACTCCACTCTACTTGACATGCTCCAGAAATCAGCATCAAGTTTAAATGAGATCCAGATTGACCCCTTTGTTACAGAAAAACTTTATGAAAGCAAAGAGCAATCCATGACACACAGCTACGAATTGAAGGTTCCCAGTGCCTTATGATGCTTGCCTCAAACATTTGTTTGATTTCAAAAATCAGTTGTTTAGTGACCTAATTTAATACCTTTGATTAGGGGGTAAACACCAATGCAGAACTATACTGTAATATAAATTAGGAAACACATACTATAAGAAAAATACCTTTCTAGAGGGATTATTGCTTAAAGAGAACTGCTACTGCCTTTTGCTGTTAAATTTCAAGCTGAACCTCTGAATTCAATTCAAAGAAGTGACCCTTCAAAGGCATAATGGTTTTTAATGATCACACCAAGTATCTTCTTGTCTCTTCAAGCAGCTCTTCTGGAATACCAAGGAGTAGAATTTCAATTACAGATGTGTGGGAGGCTGCATACCATCACCACAGTAAATTCATTAGAGCAGGAAATACAGAGTATAGAGGTTATAATGAAATTAAACTGAAATTAAAGGTACCCATATGAATCAAAACCACTGAAGTAACTCAACAAACCACCACCACGTGCAAAATAATGTAAAATAGAAAATTAAAATTTTGCATAAAGCTCTGTGGCCACTCAAATGCTTAGGACAGCATAATTAAGAAGACAAAGCTGTGGCAGAAACAATTCCCTTGTCAGCCTTTACCTCTTCCCCACAAATAAAATGAGGAATTCATGCAAAGCTAACAAAACTAACATTTCACTTACTTGCATTTGTAGTTGCCAGTTTCTAGACTGATTCAACATCATCCCTTTCCAGTTTTTTCTTCTAATCTCAAAAACCCACAAAGGAACATCAGTATAAACACTGATTGTCATTAAAATCAGATGAAGCATAGAGAAGACACATCTCTGCTTTAGGGAAGTTTTGCCAAATTATTTATCAGAAACAAAACCCCAGGAGATCTTTTACTAGTTGAGCAATACCACACTAACAAAGGCTTTTTTTCCCCCCTCCCTCTCCTTTTTGTGATTTCAAGCTGTTCAAATTTTGCTCCAAATTTGTAATTGTTTTCTTTTAGAAGTAAAGATACAGACAAGGATCAATTAGGCAACAGAACTATTTTTAGGAGTCTGTGTCTCAAGAAAAGAAAAGTTTTACTTCCAGCTTAATCAAAGGAATAGAAATCAACAGCCTAATGGGCTCTTTTCTTTAGACCATCTGAGTTGGAAAGTGATAAGTACGAGAAGACACACTGCAGTGAAGAATGTGCAAAGGAGTGAGGACCAATATATTTTCACTTAGCATGCATTAATTTGATTTTACATGTTTCTAACTGAGAGAACTTGAAGTGACTTGATTCTCAGTCTAAGCTATAGTATGAAATTAGTTTCTAAGGAAACGGGCAGAATAGGAGGGAACAAAATTTCCTGGTTTGTGCTGCCTCTGTAGCAAATGCAGCATCAGCTGCAGAAGCCTCATGAAGGAGAATCCTTCCAAATCAATTAAGGAGTTGAATCTTGAGCATCCTGAACTAGCAATTTCATTAGCAACCTCACTGGCAGGGCACAGACATCCACTCAAGAGGAGAGAGCAGAGAGGTGTAAGCAGGATAGATACCCACTAACTACCAGTACCATCCCACTCCTCTCAACAGCTCCACAGGAAGACACTAAAAATAACCTACAATACATTTGGCACTTCTTATAGCCTGTTCCTTCATGTGTGCTGCAGCTCTTCTGTGACTTTTTCACAAAATCTGACTGCTCACATCTCATGGTTCCTCTTTCAGAGAAAAAAAGAAATTTTTAACCAGTGTGGCAGCAAATATTTTCTTTCTTTCCAAGAACTGCAGGTAAAAGGTAATGATTTTCAGGAGGGGCTTCCACATCCTGAAACCCAAGATGGATTCCCTGCCATGCTAGACTTGGGAGAAGGTGTCCCAGTCACAAACATTCCAGCAAGTGGGGCTGATGACATGGCTGCTTTGGGTGATGCTCCTAGCCTGTGCTGCACACCACATGCAGGGATGGCACTCACAGACTGACCCAAACAGCAGCTATACCAGCGATCTCCACAAGATTGGTTCCTCCAGGCCAAAATAATCAGAATTCTTTGGAGAATTTAAAACTTCAGAAGAACATGGTGCACTTCCAAAACTTTGAAATGAAATATTCCTTCTGCCAGCCAGTCATATAACACTCTGCTTAGCAATGTGGGTAACTGCAAGAGGCAAAAGAAGTCTTGTTATCCAGCACTCTCACAACACAGCAAGACAGTTTCTTTCCAGGTATACAGAGAATTTTAAACAACACAGTTATCTTAAATTCACATTTTCAAAAAAATACAGACTTTCTTGACATTCAATAAAAGACAGACCATAAAATGAAAATAAAATGCTTCTAAAGTAGCATCTTTACAGGTGTTTGAGCAGAGCTAATTTCAGCCCCAGAGAAAACACTCCTTGCTTGCATACATGCTACCTTGGTTTGGGAAAAGAGTTCTTGCACAGCTGTAAACTTCTCAAAAGGAAAGTTGCAACGTTTTTTCTATTGCTGTATTATGAACCATCGTAACATCAGTGTGAAGAACTTACTTCCACAAGTTTTAGCATGAAGGCCAGAAGCCTAGCTGTAACAGCCCAGGCCTGAAATCCCTGATATCTAGCAGGCCAGGGTATTATTTCACTGTACTATTCCACTGCACATAAATATCTACCTCTATAGTTGAATGTAACCTGTTTTAGGCATAAAATCCTCAAAACAAGTTCTTCTAACCAACCTCCCAAATTAATTGTGCAAATACAGTATGAAAGTGTACAGATCATTATTACTCCCAATTTTTAAATCCCTGCTCAGATACTTTGTAAGGCAAAGAAAGCAAATACCTAACTATATACATGAAATAATCCAGATAATGGCAGATCACATGCATCACTGAGTGCACAGAATTTTGGGTTTAACTGTAAATACAATGTGGAAATGTAAAATAATTTTAATCTCATCTTTGGCAATGAAATGTTCTTTAAAACTTCACAGGTAGAAGTAAATAAGAATACCTAGGTCAGATATGCCAAGGAGGCAATTGCTATCCTCTTCATCCCTGGTGCTATAGAAACTCCTTACATCATTGACTCTGCTACAAAGCCAAATTTCAACATGTGTTGAAAATAAATTTCAAGGCAATGTACTTAAGGGGTGATAAGGGTTTTAATGAGAGAGTTCCATAACTCAAGAAATTTAGGCTATCAATTGGAAAAGAACAAAAAATTTCAGTGGTGACTCAATGACAGCAGCTATTTCAGGTACAAATGGAGCACAAATGGCCATCTGCTCTACAGCACAGGAGTCTTCACCTGTCCCTGGCTTTTGCCACTTAAAGCTAAACCCAAGAAACTGAATTGCACATTGAAATTAGGCTAGTTTCAGGGTATTAGGAACATAACACAGAAAAACAAATGCACAACTTCTTAAATGATAGATAGTTGTAATGGATTTAGGGGTCAGTCCAAAGAACACATGCTGCTGCACAGCTTTGTCTGGCTGGATCCCCACATTGAGACAAAAGACAGATCGTGACAGACACTGCTGCAATAACTACTATAACCAAGTTTACTGATGCAATCCTTGTTTGTCATTTACCATAGGGGTTCCAGTTTTGCAAAGGGGAATGTCTGGACTGTGTAAAGCTTCTAAAAGTTGCTCAATTTGTTTAATTTATTTCACCATCAAAGGCAAAAGAAAACTTTTACATTTCTACTTGGGAAGAGATCTCACTTCACAATACACTCATTATTATCACAGAATCATAGAATGGTTTGGGGTGGAAGGGGCCTTAAAGATCATCTAGTTCCAACCACCCTGCCATGGGCATGTACACCTCCCACTAGACCAGGTTGCTCAGTGCTTCATCCAGCCTGGCCTTAAACACCTCCAGGAAAGGGGCACCCACAGCCTCTCTGGGCAACCTCACCACCTTCACAGTACAGAACTTCTTTCTTACATCCAGCCGAAATCTACCCTCTTCCAATTTGCATCACTGTCCAAAGATGCATAATCCCAACACCAAATCAGTATGAATTCTGCAATTTAACATAGGTCAAGCATTCTTGAAAACAGAATTTATTAGGATGTAAGTACATACATGGCCAGTTAACTTTACTTTCTTCTTCAAAGACTCCTTTTTTCCCCTAGTTGAGATAGAACATTATTTGTAACTTAGTAAATCTGACTCACTTCATGGGCTTTTCTCCAGCACAATTCTAGCAAGGCCCTTCTGGGTGGAGACGATTTTGTCTCCTCCAAAACCACAAGCCGAAAGTGGAACTCCAGTGTACAGTTAGAAGAGTAAAATCATAGAATGGCCTGAGTTGGAAATGAACTACAGACTGAAGTCAGCCATCAACCCTATTCTGACAAGAACAATCACTAATTTCTATCTCCAAGCTCTATGTCTACCGCAGTGTTACTGACAGAGAAGGCCAGTAGATTCTTCACTACATTTCCAGGTCTTCCAGCTCAGCACACTGGCGATTTTTGCTATATAAAAAGGGTGCTAGTATTACATGCCCTTTTCTCAAGAAAGGAAGGATGAGATCTCAGGTTGGTTTTGATTCCCCACTCCCAGCTCTTGTAAATTTAAACCACGCCACTCTCTCCCCCTTCCCCCCCTCCATCTTGCAGTAGCCACCCTTCTAACATGATTCTTAGTTCTGGCAAAGGGCATTTTTTGTACATGCTTTGATCCCTTCACCAACACTTACTTTAAGAAGGAAAGAAAAAGTGCTGATCACACAGAATGCGACTTTAAGTGGTGAAGCAAGACTGCATGAAATACATGTTGATGGTTACCAAAACTAATTCAAGTCCCAGTTAAAATGCAGTAGTAATACAGATGGGTAGTAGTTCCCAAATATCAGCACCGCAGTCAATTTATACAAGTTCTTAATGATCTTTGCAGCACACTTGTGCTGCTCAAGAAACAAAATATACTTTTATAGTCACTTCTAAAAATCTACCCCATTGAGAATCAAATTCACTTACTAAAGAAACAGACTAGGATAGAATTCATTGACATCTTTAACTTGATTGTTTCAAGGGGGGTTGGAACTCGATGACCTTTGAGGTCCCTTCCAACCCGGACTATTCTATGATTCTATGATTGTTTCAATGTCTCAAGGTTTCATCTACACCTATTTTTTTTTTTACTCTTTAGTAGCAGTATTTGCCAATTCAAATTGGCTTTGGAAATGTAAACAGAAGCCTGGTACCCAGTTAAACAGAAATTCTATCCAGTGTAACATGCTATTAAGTCAAGATGTTACTTAACACACTATCCATGTTCTCCTCTCAGTCTTCCCACCCATCCATCCATTCCTTATTTGCTGTTCCATTCAACAAGCTCTAGTCCTATTGCGGTTGGACTAGAAGGCCTTTGAGAGTCCCTTCCAACCCTATGACTCTATGATCTCATGAATTTTCTGCTGAGATCACATCAGCCT
Source organism: Turnix velox (assembly GCA_013400935.1). Classification (NCBI taxonomy): domain Eukaryota; kingdom Metazoa; phylum Chordata; class Aves; order Charadriiformes; family Turnicidae; genus Turnix; species Turnix velox. The sequence continues at coordinate 83,227 of VZTY01035104.1, forward strand.
ACAGGCTTACAAGCAAAGTGCAGACATGTACTCAAGTTTCCGGTTTTAATATTCCCCCTTCTTCCTTATTTTTTTTTTTTGTGAAAAGAAAAATTATTCTCATCCTTAGAAACAGGAAGTCATTAAGTTTAAAATGTTTATACTAAATGAAAACATACACATTGGCATGACTGCTATTCAGTGCCTATTGGGTGGTCTCATCCCAAATCTACTTTCTGACCAGCAAGTCAGTCCCTTGGAGAATTTACCAAAACACAGCTTCAGAGACCAAGGACTGGAAAGGTACAGACATTCAGCTAGTATAATTACAGTTTCGGATCTTTTTAATTTATTTTTTAAAAGACTTTAACATATCCACAAAAACCTCCCAAACGTCTGTTTTCAGTAAGTATTTAAATAAATGTTTTTCCCAAATAACATGAGAAATTGGCTAGTGCTGTATATTTCTAGGGATAAGGTTATGAGCATTAAAGCAGCGCCTTTGTTGCAGTAATTAGCATGTTTATTCATGCCAAAGTGAGGCCGAATAGGGAAATTCATAGCCCACTGGGGTCCTCCACCGATAAACTTCAAACAGGATCTGCACCTGCCTGTGATCATTGCCTACAACATGCCAGCTTCTGGTCATACTGTTCTGATTTATAAACACCTAAACAGTTTCAAGTTTCCTTTTAAATCTGATTTAGAATTTTTCAAAAAGTACTTTGTTAATAATACATTAATTGGTAGTCCACAAAGATTTCCCATACGCAGAACATCTGACTGCAACTCTCCCGAGAGAAAGAGGGAAAAATCTGTCACTTGGGATTTGAGTTTACTGTCGTACTAATTCCCAATTTACTACGGCTTGCCTTTTGTGGATATAAATTAGATCCCAGGAGAGCTCAAAGTCTAGTACACCACCAAAAATTTTTGATCGCTTTTTCAACACCATCTGTCCTTATTACAGGAAAATGTATTTCCTCTGCTAACTTCAGGATTGCAATTATTAAATAATATTTGGAAGAAGTGAAGAATTCTCTTCTCAGACGAGAGCTGCAAAGTAGTTCTTCAGCAACCATGAGCACTTTCAGGAAATTTCAATGTTCCTCCAGCACGCCCACTTGCTTCCCGCGAGCAAGCAGTGCTCAGAATTAACTGGAGAGGTCTTCCAAAGTGCTGAGAACATAATTTCTGTGCATTCTGATGCTCTATGAATCACCAGGAACAGAACACAAAGCCAAGAGGCAGTAAGACATGCACAAACAAAAAAATAGAGAGCTGCTAAGACTAATATTGGACCTACGGAAACATATCCTGAATATATCAGGAAGAGATCAACAGGAACTTACACATCATGCAGCTTCCACGTGAGATCCTTTACTCTTGTTTGGAGCCACAAATCAATAGGAATGTCAGGCATTAATAAAGCTAGCAGCACGGATCAGCTCTCCAGAGACCAGCCACATCTGTTCAGCAGTGCCAAACTGCCAGCTGGATAGAGTCCCAAAAGCCTTTAAAGGGTCATCGTGCACAGCAAAAGCTTGTACTCAGCTAAAAACCTTTTAGCCTAGCAACTAAAAAAGTAATAAGTATTCTGTTAATTACATTAAGTAATTAAGATGTTTAGTTCTGTTAATTAGTATGCTGAATTTTAAGAGGCCTAATAGCCACACTATTTAAATTCCTGTTGCGTTCTGGCATTACAACAATAATCTATTCAAAACCAGTGTAATGTTCATGGCTGAGTAAAAAATAGTTATGCTGTTAATAGATAAGCTAATTACTTGAAATGCAAAAAGTCAAAGAGGGTGTGACTTGTGGAATATTGAATATTCCAAGCAACTTTATTGTATGAATACTCAATCAAAAAATTCAAAATGAAAGACACCCTGGATTTCAGATGAGACCATTAATCACAAAAGAATACTTTATCTGAGTATCAAGTGTGCAGATTTTGATCAGTGTCTATTAAGGGAGGAAATACACTCTGTACTAGACAACATTTGCTTCCCGCTGTAGTACGTTCCACACTGATGCAACACAAGATATTGCAGAGCATAAAAAGCTCTCAAAGTTTTAGACACAAAAGTTATTTCTGAAAGTACTGTCTGCTGGCCTACAACAGAAATTGCTCCTTCCAAATATTTTAAAATCAGCAGCACAGTACCCTAACATTTTCAGTTAAATACTGCTTTATCGCCAGCATCTTGCACAGTTACAAGTGGCCCAAATGTCATGTGGGAAAGACACCCCTAAATAGCCCTAAATTCTTGAGCAAGTGCTGAAGAAATCTGTTATAAGGATTACAACAGTAGTGTGTAGTTCCCCCTGCTCACAGGGTATCACAGCCCAATGCTCTATTACAGGCAGTCATGCCACTGATTTCCATATGGTATATCCAAATCTTACCTTTTGGCTATTTCCTAACCCAAAAGTTCAAGTCCAATCTGGACCTCACCCCAAGTGTCACAGACCTTGTTTTATAAGCAAATAAGTCACTTTTAAGAGTGTAACTAAAAGTTGCTGAAATAGTCCTAACGATTCATGCAAGTGACTGCTGAGCACTCTTTTATTAAAAGTAAATTACTGCTCCCTAGTTTTACTCATGGCAGTGAAGGGTATGAAGGTTTACTACCAGTCCAATACATCAGTTGAGGTTTTGCTCTTTCTGACATCATACTGTGCCTCAGGAGCATGACCAGCACTGTGGGGCCACTACAGGATGGGGTACACTAGCCACAAAGAAGACACCTGAAATTATTAGTTGCCATTTGACTAAGAATTAATCTACTAATTTTTATATCACTTTAAGCAGGGATTAATAATCACACTACAGAGTATCCCAGACCAGCCATCTGGAAATGCAGATGTCATCTGCTCACCTTTGTAATCTGTTTTTTCAGATGAAGGCCTATTTCATCTTGTGGTGCTATATAAATAAACAAAGTATTATAAACAATCATTTTTATCTGACTGGAGTTATGTCATATGGTTTGCTTTCTCCATAAAAAACGTGTACATAAACTGCAACCAGATGCTGTTGGCAGAGAATTGATTTAATATGGAGTCATTTCTAAAAACATGATTACAGATGTGGCCTACATATTGAACTCAATGTTTAAGGAAAACTTCTCTCTATGTATAATCATTTCACTCACATTCTGTATTTTCTCTTTAGATCTTAACTCACAAAAAATGTTTCCTAGAACTCAAAGAAGTTACACATCCTCCTCTTTCACACTTCCAACACAAAAAAAATTCATATCCTTATGAAAGCAAAGCTGAACACATTACTAAGGAAAACACTGTTTTGTAACAGCTCATTTCTATACCAGCTCCAGAAGACAACACTGCAGGTTAAAAACTAAGTCTAATCTGAGCTTTACTATGACAAGCTTTACTATGACTTACCCAAGACAGCATGTTACATCATTTTCAAAGTACAAAAACAGTTACCACAACTCTACTTACAGCAGAGAAACTCAAGACACTTAGATGAATTATTTTTAGTGTTCTAAGTAAAAAAATTAAGTGATACATACCCAGATTTTTGATCATTATTGAGATCCCAAAAATCTCTTACCAATTTACAGAACTCTCAGTAAGGTAACTCAAATATATGATAAAGATTGTTGTTTAGAACATGAAAGATAATTTTATCGTAATAAAACAAAATTAATAGAAATAAGAAGTAAGTTTTAAATTCAAAATTAGTAAGGTTTAAATAAGAACTTGGCTCTTTCACGCTTGCCGATTTATAAAATCCCGTCAACTACCCTATCAAGGAAGTCTGATTAAAACTCAAACTCTTTTCAAAACAGGATAGAAACAGCACAGACAGACTGCAACATTCCACATCTAAACTCATTCCACCATATATTACATTCAAGTATTGAAGTATTTATGAACTTAACAAGCATACCATTGGACTAGATCAGACAAGTTCATGTTCATATGAATAGAGAATCCAATGTTTAGGTAAAATTTTCTCTACTTATAATAATTTTACTCTCACTCTACATTCATGTTTATATAAAATTAATCTTGTAAAACCCCCAAATTGTTCATGGTTACTGCAGGGCAATTACAGAAGGAATTTAAAGTACCGAAGCTAAGTTAGTTAACTACCAATGACATCACTTAAACTCAACAGCTGAAAAGAAAACAACTTCCTTCCAAATTTACTTCTGGTTGGAATGAAAAATTATGTTAAATACCTCTTTCAAAGGACATGGCCACTTATTAGCACCTACATTTATTGATAAAGCACAGGCACTTGCTAAATCTAGATTATCTTTCCCAAGCAAGGAATTTGTGTGAAATGATGAAAATATAGAACAATGAAATCAAAAGTAGGGAAAAGTCCCATTTTTTACCTAGGAAAGCCAGTGTCAGATGATGTGCCTGGAGTTTCAGCTTTAAAATACTCTCATGACCAGCTGATTTCTTATCATCGGGTACATAACTCTACTTGCTTCTGGAGGCAGCAAGATGAGATAACTGGATTCTATCACAACTACTCATTAAAATGCCCCAAAGTGACCATTAACAAGAACTTCAAGCATCTGTTACATCCAAATCAATCATAATTTTCAACACAATTAAAACACGTAGATAGTTGTATTAACATTCTATTTAGTGATGGAATCAGATTAATTTAAAATGCATTTCCAACTAATGGCTCATTCAGAGAGGAAACTTTGGTGAGGATGGATAAGCAAGGCAACTTGAGTCCGGAGGAGAGTAAAACACTTGTCTCAGCTCCATGACAAAAATATTATTTCAGCAAGATGCTGAAGCCTCTAAGAACTGATCAGCTACACTCCCACTCATCCACTTCTACTAGCTTCAGTTAGAGTGGATGAGACAGGTGAGCAGCTCTGCCCACATACAAGAATAATCACTATACCATATATCTAAGCACTACATCTACCCACCTCTTAAATACCTCCAGGGATGGTGCCTTGATCACTTCCCTGTGCAGCCTGTTGCAATACTTGATTTGACCAATTATGAAGCCTACCTATGGATGGAGGTGTTGGGGAAATACATGAAGATGGCTGTGCAACTATTTTCTTAATAAGGAAGACAAGTAAATTGAACACATTAGTCATGTGGCAATAGTGAAACCATCATTCATTTACTTGGTGCCAACTATTTCACATGAAGAGTTTCACTGTTCCCAGAAAGGGTGAACACCATTAACTACTGTAACAGCTTAAAGCAACAACAGTAACATACTGCACCATTTAAAACAGCTTGCACTACAAGTGTCTCTAAAAAAAAAATTAAAAATCTCATAGCTCAATTTTTTTCTGAGGGTAAGCCAATAACCAGATGGGTTATTTACATATGACAGCAATAATGAACATAATGAGCTGAGAACTAAACAGAAAATTGTTAGCTGAGTGTTACCTGCATAGAGCAATCGAGACCCACAGATCTACACTCCACAGTACAAAGAATTTGTATGCAGGCCTAATAACCAGAGTGTGCTATTCACACTCTTCTACAAGGGCACCTTAATTAGCCAGTCAAGCCTGAGCCGAGTTTGCCTTGTTTTAAGGCTTCCGGCATCCACAAACAGTTCTCCAAAAAGCAATTCAAAGCAGGAATGCAATTAAAGGGAGAACCTCAGCTGGCTGAGCTGAGTGGTATGAATTCCTCCTGCCTTCCCCCTCCCTTGTGGACTGAGTCAAAGAAAGATGCTACTGCTCAACGGAGAGCTTCTGAAGCTGTGGATCTAAGTCCAGTGCAAACTGGTTCCCCATGAGGTGGTACAAAGAAATCTCTGCATCTCACAATCAAGATAGTTCTACTTTTATAATCCCTCCAATCTATCAAATACACTGAAGAGAGGACTCTAATTAGGAAGCTGCATAATCACACACTAATGGAGAAATCTCTGCTAGTTCAGTCTACTGCAAAGAACAAACAAGAAAAGCAGATCTTCATAGACTATATTTTTGATAATAAAGGTTGAACTAGATGATGCTTGAGGTCCTACCAATCTGATATTCTATGACTGTAAATACTGTCTCTCAAACCTCTCAAGAAACTTAATTTCACACAGCTGCAAGAGAAACCAGTAATTTGAAGATGTCAGCTCTAACCTTTTATGTTTTTCCACACCAAGTTACATAACCTTATAACTATCAAAATCCACAGGCTCCTGCAGATGCCTGATTTTACAATGCTTCTGTACTCATCTCGCCTCTGGTCAGAAGCGGACATTGCAATAAACTTCTAGACAGACAAATCCTACTTTTACAAATGCTTTAATAACTTAGGCACTTCAGGGCAAACTTTTTTCCATTTCTTATGTAATGGCCATTGCTGTAATCCACAGAAATATTTCCCAAAATTTATCCTTGGGGCAATATGCAGTTTTACCCCTTCTCCAATTTTTCTTTTTTCATCAAGCAGAGTCCTATTTACTGTTCCATATCCATGTGATCATACAAAAAAAGACTAAGAAGCAATGTTCATTAAATTCTACCACAAATGCACAGAGCTAATGCACACCAAGTGCTAATCTCAAATGATCTACAGCTTTTTGCTCCATGAAGAATCCATTTTTCATCTTCCAAAGTGATACACAATTAGCCACTGTAAGGGCTTTCTTTTTATCAGGCAGAGTAGCTTCTCACACAGGCAGTAAATTGGAACAGAAAAAGAGGCCAAACATACACAGTTCAGCCAGAGTAAGAGAAAGGACATTAAAAAAAGTATCTTTTACACTTCTACAAATAAAGTGGATAAAGTATGTTGAAAAATGTGTGTAGAAATGGATGGTGAGAGGAAACTGTTTAGTGTATTTTGTATGATTCAACTGTTGAACCCAATTTCATCAGTTTTGTAGCTCTAAGCTACAAAAATGAGAAATAAGAAGGCAAGAAGAAATACCCTCAAAACATTCTAAAAGAAAAGGACATAAAAAAGCTGGCTACAGTTTTGACTTTAGCAGCTCTACTGTGGTATCTATTAGTTTGTAAATGTCAAAGCTAACACTGTGGTTTTTACTCCTCTCCCCTTGAGAGGCTGCAGAAAATTACTGTACTGCATGCCCTGTGCCCTGATAGACCAATGTTCTGGCACAGCAAAGGCAGTGAGAAACAAATTCAGCATCAGAGAGGGCAAAAGCCACCAGGATGATTTTCTTGCTTCACACTGTATCTCGGCTCTAGAGGCATAGCCATTTAGAGAACCTCTCAGCAAGTTTACTTGCATCCTGAAGCATGTTTTAATGATTCTGTCCTTATCTTAGTATACTAAAATTAATAATATTTTTAAACTGTAGAAGGAGGCTGAGGATACAATTAACAGCTAGCAGAGATGCAACAGGTCAGAGGCAGCAGCAACGAAGGTCAGGTACTCACTGTGCCAGAAAGCAGCACTGCTGCTTGCCCAGCACGAGCCAAATACTTGGAACAAGGCTTCAAGGACCTCAGGCACAGCCAGGTCTATTACACTGCCTTCAGTTATAGTTCTTTCTTTGAATTGGATATCTCCTGTTGAATTCACTGTTCTAGTGGCATTTGAATCAAGGAGACTTCCTGAGCAGCCAGAATGAAGACAGGATACAGCGATTAAAAGTACTGCCCAAATGCTATTGGTCTTTCAGTTACTTCAGGCACTCAAGCTGCCTCACATTCAAACTCCGCTTAAAGTAAAATGAACAAATGCCAATTAAAAAAAAAAAAAACCAGACAAAAATCCAAGATCAGCCAAATCTGGCATTGTTTGATTCAATTATATAGAATCATTATGTCTGGTCCTTGGATCCTCTTTATTATACCCTCATTTCCCCTGACTGAAGAAACCTCTGTAACAGAAAACCCTCAGTAATCTGGGTATGGCTAGAATTTAAAGAAAATCCAAAACAACCCAATGGACAAAATTAAAAACTACATTTGATAATAAATCTTATTTTTATGAGTAAGCTTAATACTTTTCCTCTTAGTAAAAGAATGCAATACTACCTTCCTTGCCAAGAAGCAAGAAAGGGCAGAAAACCCACACAGAACAAGAACCGTAAGTAATGGAATAAATCAGATACACATAGCATTTTGAAAAAATATTACCTTTTTTTCCCCTCACATTGCCTGTATCTTGTTAACCGAGACATTTTAAGAACACCAGTGCTTGAAATGAATCTTCAGAAAGGCAAAAGTGAGATACAAATCAGAGGTAAGGGGAGGCAATTACATGGGAATTACTAACAAGCTTCCCCACACACTAGTATTTACTATTAAGAGAAAGGAACAGCCTCCACAAGAGCAAGAGTGGCAGTCACACAGATAGACCCCCAAATGGGACAGCAGACACACCACTTACTTTCTACAGAAATCAAATGGCTTAGAGCCCCTAGCTACTAAACTTAGATGAGGATGGTGTTTGGTGATTGATTTGACAATCTGAAGGAGAGCAAGAGTGCTGCTACTCCTGTTTGTGCATTTAAAAGGTGCCCAGTACAAGCAGTTCTCTTGGAAGCCATTTAAAATTCAGGGGCTCTGTTTTGGTTCATTTCACACCAAAATACTACCAACAGAAAACAGGTTCACACTGGGGGCAACTCATAATCAGGGCAGAGTAATTTTCAGAAGCTCTTTCTGTTGAAAGTCAGTATCAGGTCGTCCAACACGCTGACACAGCTAGAGCTGTTATTTTTAAACATAGCCATAGTCTATTTAACTAAAGCATCTTTACTCTGACTGAGCCAGTATTACTTTGATAAGACTCCTTAAGTATCTGCAGAGAAGCCTGCACATCACATCAAACAAATAAAAAACAAACTTTTGAAAACGATGATTCATGGCAGCTAGGAAATTAGGAAAAAAAACCCCCAAAACTAACCAAAAGGAGAGGTGCAGGAAAAAGCTAGGAGTTCTCAGTGCTGAAGACCATGAAGAGCATCTGCAGGACTGCGATTCACACTGTGAATTTGTATCATTCCCCACCTGCACAGAAACTAACTGGAACAACTTCAGTCATCTTAAACAGCAAACAGCTTCCTGCTGTTGGAAACTCTGGATTACGTTTCTAAAACAACTTTTCTGCCAAATTTGTTGAGAGTAACACTTGGTTTTCTTACACTTCATTTAACTGGTAAGAATATAGATGGAAGAAGAGAGGCAACACATAGCTAAATTTCTGGGAGGCAGGATGAACTTTACTAAAAAAAACATTTGTGTGCATTTTCCTCCGTGTGATCCTTACTTCTTCATATATTTGTCTTGTAAACATAAGCTCATTAGCTCTAGAAATGGTCTATGAATTCCTAAACATACAAGACACTGGTCTAGAAAAACACCTTGTTCATTCTTAATTTCCTTCAAATAAGTCGCCTTGCAGAAGGCTGAACTTTGCAAAGTTAATTTTTCCATTGCCTTCCGATACCACAGGTAGGACCTCTCAGAGCTGGGTCACCACAAAAGGATCAAGGGCTAAGTCAACATGAAGTTTGGCATTGACAATCCCCCATCTCCCTACTTCACAGGTTCTTCCACACCTTGGACCCACTCAATCACCTTTTGAGCTAATTCAACTTCATAAACAGAGTCAATGCAGAAAGAGGAGAGAGGAACTATTCTGCTGCAATTCAAGGTGAACTGCAGAAGCTCAGCAAGCAGCAGAGAGGACAGGGCAGGATTACAGGGCAGGGAAGGAAGATCCCCCTTAGCTTAGCTGTAATGTACATACAAGTATTTTAATCAAAGTCCTAGAGGGGAGTGATTATATTTATTGGAACCTACATTCTTCTTATTTGACTGAGTTCCGAAATAGGATTACAGAGCTTTAATTTGTCTTTTTACATTACTTTTGGAGAGAGAGAAACCCAAAATGAAGTTAACAGAGTGGAATAACCTTGGAGGGAGTACACTGCATTATGCCATGCACAAATATATGCTAGTGCACATTCTTCAAGTTAACTAATAAACAGAAGAGTAATAAAAAAGACTTACTTACATTATACTTCCAGATTGTTACAGCAATTCTGTAGTTTTAATTTAATCTTTGAACTATCAGTTATATTGACAAGTAACAACGGCAGCAGTGTATATTACAAGAGAAGTAAACAAATGACCTTTGTCTAACTTTATTTAAGTAATAAAGCATAGACTTTTTTTTTTTTAAACTTTCTTCAAAGGGATTTTTATAGCTAACTACCAGCAGGGTGTGGAATGAAGCTAAAAAACTTTGAAATAGGCCCCTGTGAAATCTGAAACCAAAATACAGCAAAGGTTACCTCTCTGTGAAGAACCATCTTGTCTGTATGTATACTATAAGCAAAGCTCTGTTACCTCAGCCTCAGTAATAATGTAATTCACCTTACCCCTGGGAATAGCAACAACATAAGGTTTCCCACTCCAAAGATAGATTTACTGCACACAATACCTGTTACTATATGTTTGCAGCGTGTTTGATAGTAGCCAGACACTGTTAAATGCTATACTTGAAGCTATTTTCTCTTGTTAGAGGCTAACCCAGGTCATAAATATGACATTGTTATTCTTAATCCCACCATTAGCTAGTTCTTTTTAGTCGACATTGCACATAGAGTCTTATGCAACAATATTAACAGTAAAGGAAGTAATGCATATGATTAAAGGAGAGGGCTTCAACCCTTTTCAACCAGGAAACAGAATTTCTCTACCAGAAAGATAGGGTCTTCTGTTGAGACAATAAAGTCTCAACATCATCATGGCTTGGGTGCTCTTGTGAAACAGGTTTCTAACCTTGGATCTGTGCAAAGTGTTATATACCAAATAAAGTTCTTGAAAAAAGAACTTAATACCCATATTTGCTTTCCTCTGTAGATACACATAAGGGCTAGTCAGGCAAATTTTCCACCTATAGAAAGAGACCAGGCAGTCAAAGCTGCTGGTACTGGAACCACCGAGTGAGCTTGGGCTTCTGCTCACCTTGTCTATGGAGCAGAGGTCTCCTACCTTCCAAGTCTCCACTGGGAACTCTCCTTCCTTTCACTCCAAGTTATCTTGTATGTGTTTACCACCTAAAGATAGATGACCATCTTCACATCTAAGCAAAGATCTCATGAAACATAGGACTGAAATACTGACTGCCCTTGCTGGGTGGCACTTCTCTGGTACAGGAGACATCCCGCCACACTTCACACTTTGGTCTACTTTGGGCCCACTGCTGAAGACAGTCTCTTGATCCAAGCAACTGGAGACTGATTTAAGGTATTTTGCAGGATACAGGATCTCACGTGGCAATATACTAAAAGTCACTCAATTTGATTAGAAGCACTGACATTCAGTAAGACACTCACATTAGTAACAGCAAGAAAAAGGACATTTTCTGCTGACCAGATAGCAGAACTTTCCCTTTTTAATGGTGCAGTGCTTGAGAAGAATTAAGCAGCTCTAGAAATCTAGCCTTTAAAACTAGGAGTGGTATTAGAATGTGTAAAATTAAGGACACTACTGTTTAAAAACACCTAAGCTTATGTGAACACACACAAAGAGCTTAACATCTATGTAACAACCATTTAAAGAGGAAGCAGTATTTCAGTTTTTCCCCATGTGCTTGGCTCACGGGAAAACATCTGATGTTAAAAGGGAACCCACATTGCCCCTCTGCCACCTAAGGGCAAATTACCCAGGCACCTATAAAAAAAACCCTCCTGGTGTTTTACAGCTTAAACATTTTATATAGTTAAACACAGTTGTCTGGAGCTCACATGCTTTATGTTATTTGATATGTTTTAACTAGGAAGCTACCTGGATTCATGTCAAAAAAAATTTTTTTAAACTAACCTGTTTCTGAGTACAGTCTTACTCCCGCTAGCACTGCACAGATGTATTCAATCTCTTTGTATGCTGCAAAACTATTTAAACTAAGTTCAAAACAGAGTGAAAAAAGGATCTGACTGCCAGACCCCTGGGTTTGGTTTCTGGTTTTGAGGGTTTTTTTTGTTTTCATTAAAAAAGAAACCAAACAAACCCAAACCACACTAATTTCAATACATCTGCAAGTTCTTCTGCATATTTCTTTTTTGCTCAAAATCAGAATCCTGATTTTGAACAGGTTGATGAGGAACAAGCCACACAAACACATTGTGAGAGTTTTGCTGCTTACAGGCATACTTCTCCTAACAAAACATCTTGCTAGCCACTATTAAAGCACAAATCATAACTTAATTTTTCTTCCTCAGCTGCTCAGGATTAAATCTCTGCAATAAAAATATTTATGAAAATTTGAACGATCTACTTTGGACACTCTGTCTTTTTAAGATGGGTTTCTTTGTTCCAAATCATGCACACACAGAGGTATCTGCCAAGCTCTCCAATTGTGTCACTCCAGTCCTTAAGCCATTTAACACAGAACAGGCATGCGTCCTTTGAGTGCCAAGTCAGCTACACATCAAAGACAAATAACTCCAGATAGTCAATCCATAACAATCAGCACATCAGTAAGAAATCTAATTTGAATCAGGGAATGTGAAAAAAAACCCCACAAGATCAACACATATCTAAAGCTCCTTTCACAACCTCAACTATTGTAGGAATTAGAAAACTGCACCAACTTTGTCATAAGAATACATAATTTGTCCTAAGAGGTAACAGTTTCCTTTTAGTAAATGAATTAAAACACTGAACATCATCTTCTTTCTTCCCTAGCAGCTGGGTAAAAACAAAAATAAAACTGAGTCACCAGAAGCATGTACTTTTAAACAAACAGGTATTTAAAGCTGTCGCTGCTGAAATCCAGAAATGGGACAGATTATCTGTAAACAGTACAATTACTCTTCAACTGAGTACAATGTTTCATATGCAATCAAGATCTGAAACAGGATGACAGGCTTGCTGTAGGCACCACCACAATTTAATCAACAATAAGAGAAATATCTATTTGAGTAGTTACTAATTTTTTGGCAGTAATACTACATCAGCAAAGCTGATGTATTCAGTGAACACGGGAGTGCCACGTATTAATTTCATATGTCGCTTCTTGTACCCTAAAGTTCAGCACTGTCAGAAATTGCAAATGATACTGGTGAACAGCAAGAGAATGTTCAATCTTACCTTCCACTGTAATAGCTACTATACCATGCAATGTGCAAATAAAATTTGCATGTTCTAAGAACTCGGGTTCTTCAGGATCTAGGGTTTAGTTGCTCAGGATACACAGGTTGGCTGGTGTGTAGCATTAATTGGTATATTGAGAGATAACTGGCTTAAATTGTGTTCTGCTCATGTTTTAACACCAACCAGGAGCTTGGAGAAATTAAGGGATTCATTAGCACTCTTAAAAATGGTTGTGTATTAGGAGTCAGGAAAACACAGAGGTACTTTAGAGGTCACTGTATCATTTTATTCATTTCTAGGGGGAGCTGGATGCACTGCACAGCATTGTCTGCCATTTCCGTCCCCAACTCTTATTTTCAATTTCACCTAATTTTTCATATGTTAAGCTGAAGGCTGCCACTGCTATGTGTCTGCTAGATGTGAGTTACCAGAGCCAAAGCATTTCTACTCCTCTTGACACAAGGGCTCGTAAGTATACTTTCCAATAAAAAAGATTAATTTTCATTTCTAAATCTAGGATTTTTTTTTGGGGAAGCACTACCTAGCTTTCAAATACTTGACTTTGTAGCCTTAGTGATGCACTCTTTATAAATCCTGGAGTTTTTTGTATATAAATCCCTAAAGACTGAAGAGTCATACAGGTTGCTAAGGAAGTAACAGGAGCCTGGATCATATTAAACAATTTATGTTAATATCTGCAATCACTCTGAATCCAGTCAACTCATAGTTTCCATTAATCTAAAAATTACTTATTTGAATCATACAGACAACCAAATAACTTCCACAGCTTTCTCTCAAGTCTTCTAGAATCTTAAAAAAAAAAAAAGAATTTCTTCAAGAAAATCCAGTCCCCATTTAGGGGGAGAAAGGAGTATATTTCAACTTATTTCTCCTTTCTTGTTTATACTGTATTAGAGCAAGAAAAGCAAACTTTAGCCTCTAAGGAAGCTTTCTTATTTTGCATTCTATTTAGCATCTGAAGGACACACACAGAGGAAAGTCAGTTGGGTGGTAGCACCCTGCTTACAGACCTGACATTACTATGCATCTGCAAACACAAAATGCAGATACAATTGCACTCTATGTTATATTTAGTGCAATAGCTATGGATAATATTCACAGGAATGTTTGTTTTCTACTTAAAAAAAAAAAACAACAAACCACCCACCCACAACCCACATCATGCAATAATTAAATACATGCAACAATAAAAAAAAATCTTGAGATTCGTCATGACAGGCATAGATGAAGAAAGCAAAAACAAAAATAGATTTTTAAAGCAATTCAATAGAGTCCTTTTATTTTGGTCAACACAGCAGAGAGTTTAGCTCTGGGCTGAAGTGCCAGCTACCTGGAACACCACTACTGTGAGAGGAACCCACTCGTGGGCAGTGCAGCAACAATATGAGCAGCAGAAAGCTGCCATCAACTTTACAGATTTTAAGACTGCCACGTACTTCATCTGGAGAAATAACTTCAGGAGATACCAAGTGCATGAGGGAAAAGGGATTTACCAGCTGTTGGCTGCTGTGGGTCAAGATGACGTAACATAAAAAGCCAGAAAGCAAGTGGGAGAGATCACACCTCAGTCTGCTGACTCTCCTGAAAATCACTTGCTGCTTTGATGCCACCAGGATTTTAATACATTCAACAACACAAGGCAAGACCCTAAGGATCAAGTAGCTTTTATTCATTTTAATCTGCCAAAATTGCAACAAAAGAGACAACTACCCCTCAAGAACCCTACCAGAAGCCACACCAACATCTCTCCTATGGCAACCAGCATTTCAAACCATAGCTTGAAGAAAAGCTTCTGATGTAGATGGAAGCAATGTTATTAAATAATATAGATTGCATTCTTCTAAAGTCAATACCAAAACAAAGATTGGCACAGTTTTTCAGATAGTGACAGTATGAAAATGTGAAATTGATTTACAAGGGAAATAACAGACAGAGGTTGCTATGGCTGCTCAAGTTATAGAACATTTTTATAAAGAAACAAAAATTTTATTCAGAAAACAATAAAAAAAGCTAGCAAAGGCAATTTCATGCACCAGCTCGAAGACTCAAGTTATTCTCCTATATTAATTTTTTTTTCTTAAAGCATTATCATTCCAACACCATCCACAGTGCGGCAAGGACATTTGCTGCAGTTTTAACTAGCAGCAACAATTTTAACAAGAAAAAAATCCTAGCAGCTTTCTGCCTTCATTTATTTCAGCTTTTGATCTGTAAAACGTTCCATTTAGTAAAGGAAACAAACTTACATTGGCCTATCTCAAAATATTTTTCATTTTTTGTCTCTTATAGGTGTTAATTTCTGATTACTTTCATGGCAAATAGCCACCAGGTCATTTGGTCTTTAATAACAAGCAGGCAGCCCCATGTGCAATGTCACCTCCAACATCACATGCAACAGGGACAGTTCCAACACAGTTCCACTGACCCCAGCTCAATTTATCCATCCCTGACTAATGACCAGTGCTCATTTCATAACCAGCAAAGGTTGGCCAGAAGAGCTGCAGTACACCTGCAACATCCCCATCGCTCATATGCTCCCACCGTATGAGCAATGCTAAGTCTCTGGTGTGAGAGACATCACCTGGACCTCCTCTTTGAGTTAGAGAATCACAGTGCACATGAGCAAGACTACACCACCCTAACATCATCACTTCCTTAAAGAAAAATGTCAGCTGCCTCAATCCTCACGCAAGATTCAAGAATAACGACTGATTTAACCAAGAGACCATTAAATCCCCAGATTTTCTGAAGTGTAGCAGCACTCCATCTATTGGCCAAGAATTAAGGCAGTGCATAAATTACCATCATCGTGCACTAACTTCAACCATTGAACACTCAGCCCTTTAAGAGCCCACCCTTTCCTCCCTGCTTAGGGCTTCACATTCTCTCAGCAAAAACTCAAGGCAAGCAATAATGTCTTCTGAAATATAATGTGAGCATCACTGGATGTGTTAATGTGAAGATTTCTAAAGCTAAAACTAGTACATGCTATGAATCACACCACCGTAATTTTGTTTCATTGAGAAGCACATGCACTTCTTACTCAAAGTAAGATTGAGGAGCTCTTCCACTCCATGCCAAAGAGCCTATGGCATTCCAGGAGTTCATAGTACTAGATGCCACCAAGGAATCATGAGAGGAGTTCATATGCTGTTTTCAGACTGACCGCTTATGTGACAGGGCATACAGACCAGAAAACTCCTTGGTACAAGAGATGTGCTAGAAAACGCTGGCAGGGAGGCAAATCCAAGCCTTTCATAGCAGATCTGCTGCCAAACCAGACACGTGCAGGACTGCTGCTGCTGCTCACACTGCTCCCCACCAAAGATACCCCTGACCCTTCCCAGCAGACCACTACATAGCCATACATCCACCACCAGCACTGCTTTACTCTAGTCACCAGCTTCATTCCTTTGGTACCAAAGCTGATTTAAATGACTCCTCCCGCATAATTCAGCAATTTCATACAGTCATGCTTTTATAACCCTCGGCCAATTATTTTTTTGCCCAGACATTCATTGTCATTGATTTTATCTGTTTATTTTAAAACATTAACTCCTCCACATAGCCGCACCGCACAGATGAGGAGTAATCCCACACATTTTCCCTCTGCCTGGTATCGCATCACTGCCCTCCAGCCATGAACCCGGCACCCAGGGATGAAAACCAGGAGATTCAGCCTCATCCCACCTGTAACACCGCAACCCTGAGAAGACAGAAACAGAAGGAACCCACCTCCACGACCTGGTGCGGTGGGTGCTGCTGTTGAGGCATGCTCTGCACTCCTCATGCAGCCAGCCCAAGGCTTCCTTGCTAACATCATCTCCTCCAGCCGTGCACACCCTGCTTTGCTTGGCCTGAAGTAGAGGATGCACTAATGGAGAAATTCCTCCAAATTCCTAAATCGGGGGGCTACGACTGAGGTGCAAACTCCCTAAAGGCCCATCCTTAAACTCTCGCGCCTGAAGTTCAGGGTCAGCAAGCGCGGAATTTCACCCTGAAAGGGCAATGAAAAGCCCTACGAGGCGGGAGAGAACAGCCGAGGAACGGGGCTGAAGCCAGTCAGGTTGGCCCCGCAGTCACCAGCGATTCCCGCGCCTCCTTCACCGGGAAACCGCATTCCCGGGCTCCCCGCACCGCTACCCCGCGGCCAAGGTGGAGCTCTGCGCGATTCATCACAAATGCACACACAAAAAAGGCTTAAGAACACGGCTTTTTAACAAGTTCCCCGAGACTCGCAGGGACTCGGGAGCCTTGCGATGGAGCACAGGCAACCCGTAATGATCATAATTACTGCCGGGGTTTTATTTGATTAGAGCAGCGGGCGCATTATTTAAAGCTCTGCTCCTTTTCCGAGGCAAAACGACAGCACTGCAGCATCTCTCCCCCCACCTCTCTCTGCATGTCCCCGGACGGAAAACTGGCGTAGAAGTTTCCCCATTCAGCCCCACGGCGACCTCAGTAACCCCTCTACTTGCCCCACACATCGCCTCAGCCCCACGGCGACGGCAGCGTCCCGTTCCCCGTCCCGTCTTCCCCCCCGGCTGGCAGCACACACCGCCTCAGCCCGCGCTCGCCTCAGGGCCGTGAGGCGGCTGAGGGGACGCGGAGAGAGGGGGAGGTGGAATGGGGGGGAAAACGCGCCAGGCCTCCAGCCTCCCCTCCTCTCCCCAACAGCTCAGCCATAACCGCCTTCAGGGGGGAAAGCAGAAGATCCCCCTTGTCCTTCCTCCTCTCCCCACACGGCGGGAGCGTTACCTCGGCGGGCCGGCGCCTTTGTGCTTCAGTCCATCCCTCCTGGCCGGCGGCGGGAGCCCCAGCACCACCGCGGAGGGCGGGCGGGGAGGGGA
>VZTY01035104.1:102658-160247 GCA_013400935.1 Turnix velox
AGGGGGCGGCGCATTATGTGGCAGGAAGGGACACCTGAGCTCCGCCTCCTGCGCCCTTTGCGGCTCACTATCTGGCAGCGGAGCAGGGCGACTCGCCCTCTGGCTTTCCGCGGTCGCCCCTCGGTCAAGCCATTCACCGCTCACCCTCTCCCCGGCTTCCAGCTTGGCCCAGGGGCCGCGGCAGCGCTTAGTGCTGGTGTCCTCGTCCCCGGCCGCCTTCCATTGTTGCGGTGATGGAGCCTGCAATACTCAAGGCATCGCTGAGGCGGGATAAAATTAGGTGTGTGCGGGAACAGTGAATAAAAAGAAACCTCTCCAAATCCCAACAATAACTAAACACACACATCTCCCCTCAGAAGACGTATTTTGAGATGATTTGTTGAGAGATTCAAACATCCTTCAGGGCTGAGAGGCAGCAGAAGGCTTCTCCAGATGGCTTTAACGCTGCTGAAGGGGAAGGCTCTCACCCCATCTGCAGAAGAGAAAAGCAGCCCTGGCTAAAAACAAAAAAGCTGCATGAAGTGCAAAAACTGCCTTGTTTTTTGTTTTTCTTTTGTCTTTCTGTAATTATTCTGCTTTGCAACTGAAGTCATCTCTGTCCTGATTCCCCACCCAAAGTTACTGGTTTCTCGGTTTCAGGGTTTGTTCACTCACCCCTGAGCCATTCTGACAAGCCCTCTGAAGTTGCAGAAGCTCTTGGTGATAATTGTCCTTTATATGCAAAAAGTCTATATTTTAATTACACCTTCAATTATTTCTGAAACTCATAACTTCTCTAAAATATGCTTGGAAGTCTTAAAAGCCCTCCTTGACATCAGCAATATTGCTAACATCTGTAAAATTACCTGCACAACTAGCTACACGTAGATTTGGGATAAAAGTTTTTATTTCTGTGCAGTGTTGGCTTTTAAAGAGTCCCTATGACCATGGGGAAATGAACTGGGCTGGAGCAAGGGCAGAGTGAAGATGCAGCCTGCCTGAGCCCACTTCTGATCGAGCCCTGCAACCTGGTGCCACCACGCCAGTATAGGAACTGTTACATGCATCATGGAAAATAAAGTGCCTAGAGAGGTCTTAAAAGAAGAAAACGCTTGAGAAACAAAAATATCTGGCCATGGGATGTGTGATCTGGATAGGGAGAGGATGCAGAACATGTTTTGGCTTTGCAAATGCATACCCAGCACTGAGGTGACTTCACCTGACCGGACCAGCACTATGGGAACCTGTAGATATCAGCCTGTAATAATGGGGTGAGATGGTACAGCATCTCTTATTTAGAAGCTATAATACAAGACCTCTAACTATCTGGCTGCTGTAGGAAATTAAAACTGACCTTGGGCACAGAAAGAATATATACCTGCATGCAGAGTGCATTATAAGGGTTGAAACAATTTGCTCTTTCTAATTTGCCTATTTGATAAGTTTAAGACTCGTGGAATTAGTGGGTCTGTTCCTTGCATGTTCATCCCCTTTACTTCCTCTCAGAAAAAAATTACAGCTGTACGACATTTTACTAAACTTTCTGCCTGAAAAAGTCAAGACTTTGCAAACTTCAGGCGTGGTTTTGAAAGTGAGCATGATATTGCAATGAGATCCATGGATTGGGACTTCTATGCTCTCTCACAGACAACTGCTTAGCTGGAGATGGTGCTGGCACAAGAGCAATTCGGTATAAACTGGCTGAACACAAATTTAAGCTAGAATTAGAGGAGGCCTATTAACAATTAGAGCAATCAAATTCCACCTTTCCCAGGGGAAGCACTGGGAGTGGAAAAACCTCCCTACTTTTGAGATGAAGTTTATTAAAGTCATTACACGATGCACTGTCTGCAGCAGAAGACAGACTGGATGTCTCAAGAGCTTGATTTGAGTGCCAAGATCCTGCGTGACATTGATCACATACCCAGAGATTTGAATTTCAGAGGCAGCAGTTGTTTATCCCAGCAGAATGCTTTCAGGCATGTAAAGATGCCTTTTGTGTTTATTGTAGGGTAAGTTTTCTTCTCCTAGGCATGTGGATGAGTTTTACTTTAGTCGTGGACAGATTATGGAGATGATGGAGATGACAAGTCCTCATGATTCAGGCCATATGTGGATTGCAAGGAGGATCAAGAAGAAACTTTTCCTGCATGGGAGACACATCTCTCACTAGTTTTACAGGTTTGGTTCCCTCCTTTATAACAACTGCCAGGTGCTTCTGGAGGTTACTGGCCTTGGCCAGTTGCAATTAGGCATGTCTCTGTGCCCCAGCTCCTGCAGATGATGCAGCAAGATGTCTCTCTTTGCTGCCTGCCAGTGGGCTCCTGCAGTGCCTGAGGGCTGCCATGCAGATACGCGTCTGTGGAGCAGAAGTGGTAACATTAAGAGCAGGGAGGACTGATAATGGTCAAGACTATTATTTTTGAGTCAGACAGTGGCTTAGTATTTAAAAAAAAAGAAAAAAAAATCAGTGAGTAAAATCAAACACATAGTAAGCTACCACAGCATTGCATCTTTGGAGTGTGGATTCTTGGACATACTTTTGGCTCTGTTACATATTCATGACCAGTATTGATCCTGGTCCACCTTGTCAACAAAACTCAATACATTTCCTGATAAATACATTGCAAAAAACCTACACAACAGGTGAAGTGTTTTGGTTTTGAGGACCTGGGCTGGCAGAAATACTTTACCACTTTACACAGTGCTGCAGCCTTTTCACCCTCTGCAGAGCCATGTGTCTAATCTGTGGACCTAGCTGAGCTACTCATTAGAAACTTGGCCAAACCACAAACATTTGTTTCCTCGCTTTATGCCAAACTCTGAGAAAGGAGGAGGGAGTGGCATGGAGCTCATGTTAATGAGTTCTTCATTCCCCACAGAGAGATAATCAGAGCACTGCTCAGAGATTCATCAACATTTTTTATTAGCACTTTAATGACCTATATGTTGGGGGATTTTTTAAGGAGTTACTTCAGCTAAAAGCTAGATAATTTCTCATGCAGCTGTGGTTTAGGAAGGAGCTCAGGGGATGTGCATGCTAAATTACTTTAGTTAAAAAAAAAAAATATATATATATATACCCCAAGGTTCCCTACGTGCCTCCTTTTTCAATCAAGGGCATTATGTCCTCAATCCGTCTCTTCTAGGTTATGTGTGGGGGTTCTTTGTTTCCTTTGCAATCTTTGCAGCTTTGGGAGCTGTACAGCAAAACGCCAAACACTTGGTGGTACTGCATGTTCCCCACTGACAAAGAACTGTAAGAGCTCCCTGACTCTGGTCATTCTAGGAGGCAGGTTCCCTCGGGAGCCATGAAAGGCATTTCCAGAGACCAGCACTGATCCTGCAGGCCACTTCAGCTTCAGCTGGCTGAAAGAGGAACAAAGTTTCTAAAGACTGAGGGCTGGAGCCTTTTCCATTTTGCTGCAAAGTGAACCTCCAGCCAAGGGATTCCCCAGTGCCTGCTAAGGAGTCTGTGGCCCTGTATGAGTGGTGGGAGACCTCACCACAGCCATATCTATGTTATGGTGAGAGCTGATGCAAAGTGCTTTCATGGGCTTGGCAGAGGCTGCTCAAAACTCAAACCCCAAACTTTTGTATTCACAACTCTCCTCCCACCATGGTGGCAATCAATGGCAGCTGCTCTAGAGTCCCTTTGGAGAGAGCTGCTGGAGTTTTGCTGTCACATAGGAGGGCCATCAGCTGGAAAATGCTGCACAATCTCTTCCCATGCCTCCCCCGCTCCCCAGTGGCCAGATTTCCTTCTGGTCTTCTGGAGAGAGCTGTGAGAATATATACATTAAAGACAGGGATGTAGTCAAGTACTGCAGGATAAATGGGGTTATAAGAGTATTATAGAGGAATAATATTTACTTTTTCCTGAATCAAGCCCCAAGTGTTTCCTGTCAGACCTCAGTACAATGGGACACGAATGTACAGTCCATTACGTTCACATTTCCTCCAAACAGACGTCTCTTTCCTCCAAATGCAGAGGACAGGAAAGGATGGTTTCTGCCCCCACTTGTGTCTCTCAACTGACTTTATCTCATTTGAAAAGCAGTTTGAGACATTCAGAATTTGGTGTCTTCAGTAGTTTTTCTCCTTTCTAATGCCTACTGCCTCAAGATGGGGGAGGTTGTAAATATGGAGGAATTCCTTTGAAATCCAAGAGAGCTTCACCAGGGTAACATCAGCATGAATGGATGTCAGATGACGTCCATAGGGAATAAAATGCTAAGGCTGGGGAAAAAGAAAATCAAGATTCACAGCACAGTCCAGAAGAATAGTAGCTCATATCATATAAAAACCTCATAGTTCTCATTTCCTCCTTATCCCCTTCAGGACAGGAAAGAACATCCTGCTCTTCTAATATGAGCAAAATACAAGTTATTTTTGGAAGCAAGAACTCATGTTGAGAACACATTTTTTAAAAAGACATCTCTGATCTGTGATTCTGATGATGCTTTTAGAGCACAGCACATCCTTTTGCATCAAGAAACCCATATTTGTAGGCTCACCTCTATCTACGCTTGGGCAAAAGGTTTATGCTGGTTAAACCAGAAACTGGGAATTCTTTGTCAGCACATTTAACCATGACTTGAAGCTGAACTGCCACCTCTGCCACCTGACCCACACCTGGTGGGAAACTCAGAACAACTGCCTCAGGGAGAGAATCATAAGGTCATGTGCAGGAGGATGTGAGTGTTGATTCAGTAGTTCTGAAAACAGCTTTCTGTATTCATCCTGGGGTCTGGGATAAAGTTCCACTCTCCCGTTCTTTATCCCAAGACAAATTGGACATAGGACAAAGCTAGAATAAACCCCCACACTGAGCAGTGATGTATTGCTGCACACTGTGCTTGTTGTTCTAACTCTGGACTCACAGAGGAGCATGTGGCGTAATTTCCTGGGCAAAAGTTTTGAAGTTTAGAGCATCGAGCCAAATTCAGGACCTTTTGGATAAACTCTTGCTTTTCCTATTTGATGGATCACTAGAAGGGACAGCAGAGAGATGAAATGAGCCTCCAATTTGTTAAAATGCAGAAACAGTATTGCATAATGTCTGATTTTGGATTCTGCATGGGTAACTGTTACTCCCAAAGCCCTCTTTTGAAGCAAAGAAGATCAAAAAACATATGTTAGCGCAATCTCTAATGATAAGGTAACAAATTGTAGAGGAGTTAATGATTTACCAATTTAAGATTAGCAAGTGGCTAATGTACTATTAAAAGAGTTCCACTTTCCCTTTAAAAAGCAGAGTATAAGATTTTAGCTCATCTCAGTGTCAAGGGCCCCAAATACCTAAGCAGACTCTTGGGAATGACCTCATCTGTAGTTTCTGAGTGTATTCCCAGGGATGTGTAAGGCTAAGAAGAGCCAGATTGAAAGCCTGGGGGGCAGGAGATTGCTGCCCAAATGTGTCAAGTCTCCCCAAAGATCTGCTGGGGCCAGCAGCACCTACATGCAGCTCCCTGCAAGAGAGTGCAAGTGTCCCTCTGTCGCTGTGCCTTTGAGAGCATGCTTTAAAAATCCATCCAGAGGTATTCCTGTGAAGCCAGTGGATTGCTCACATACTTGAAACACTGATTTCCCTGGCGGGACAAACTGTGTTCAGTGGTTTTCATACTAAAGGACGTGAGGTCGCTTCTGCCGACTGTCTCAGTTTGTTCTCAGACAGGAAGCACAGAAGGGCCACGGGAGTGATGATCAGGTCTGTGCAAACAGACACTGGAAACTCAAAACAAATCAGTCACAGAGGTATGTGAATAGTGTGCGAGAGAAAAACCTTTGCTTGTCTTTGCCCTGCATATCCTAGTAATTCTTCAGAATGTGTTCTGACCGGCCCCAAGCCTGTCTCTTTCCCTGCTGATGGCTTACCATAAATTGCACAGTCAGTGGTTTTAACTGGGGTATCTGAACTCTCTAGGACTTTGCAGGAGAAAGATAAATGAATCTACACTGCAGACTTCAGTGCCACAGCTGTTTTGCTAAGGGAGATAAGGAAACTGTGGAGGAGTAAAAGCCCAAATTCCTTTAACAACAGTAATGCATAATTCTATGTACCATCACTTATATACTAGAAAATAGTACAGAGATCCACTAAGTAGAGTTCTGAATGTGTGCTACAGAGCAGAAAAAGCAGCTCAAACTACTGTGCGTAGAACAAACCTTGAATTGTCTAAAGATAGATGTTGAAAAGAGATCAAACATAACAAGAGTTCCCTAGGCTTTAACAGAGCAGGAGACACATCAGTACAAATTAAGTCTCTGGCCCCCTGTAGCTCTGCAAATCATCAGAAAAGACATTAATGTCATTAGCAAAACCAACAAATGTGCCTATACTTATTACTTGTTTGTAATAAGATTTGGCTAGCGTATAATTAGCAGGCTGCAGAAGTCTTTTACGACCTCTGAGAACAGTCTCTCTGCCGTAGTGAGGTTCACTGGAAAATTCCCTTTCTCTCCACGTAGCTACAACTTCCCCGTCAGCTTCTTCCTCCTCAAATGGACTGACATTAGCATATGCAACATCTCATATAAATCCCTGTGAAGTATATATATACACATACACACACATTAGTTTGGTTTGATTATTTGTTCTACAAGGATAGCCTTTGATCAGAAATGCTTGTTTCCCAGGAGGTAGTAACACTCTTATGCCAAGCAGGACAGTGAGTTATGTTGTGGATTTGTGGTATGTACACACAAGATTACCCATTAGCTGGCTCAAACACATCTCATTGTGTACAGCTGATTGCGCTGGTTCTCTGGCCTTCTGCTGCGATACTTTTTCTCTAGGCTTAAGCGTGGTGCTGGTGGATGAAAAGCTGAACATGAGCCAACAATGTGCACTCTCAGCCCAGAAGGCCAACTGTATCCTAGGCTGCATCAGAAGAGCCATTGCCAGCAGATCAAGAGAGGTGATTCTGCCCCTCTACACTGCCCTTATGAGATCCTACCTGGAGTGCTGTGTCCCGCTCTGTTGTCCTCAGCACAAGAAGGGCATGGATTTGTTGGAGAGGGTCCAGAGGAGGCCACAAGAATGATCGGGGCATAGAAGAACCTCTCCTATGAGGACAGACTGAGAAAGCTGGGGCTGTTCTGCCTGGAGAGGAGAAGGCTCCAGGGAGAACTCATACCAGCCTACCAGTACTTGAAGGGGCTACAGGAAAGCTGGGGAGGGACTACTTATCGGAGCATGTAATGATAGGACAAGGGGCAATGGTTTTAAACTAGAGCAGGGCAGGCTTAGATTAGGAAGAAGTACTTCACCATGAGGGTGGTGAGACCCTGAAACAAGTTGCCCTGAGAGATGGTAGTGGCCCCATCCCTGGAGACATTCAAGACCAGGCTTGATGAGGCTCTGAGGAACCTGATCTAGTTCAAGATGTTCCTGCTCACTGCAGCAGAGGTTGGACTAGATGGTCTGTGAAGGTCCCTTCCAACTCAACACATCCCATGGTTGTAGTGAGTTATTTAAACATGTGCCTAAGCCTAAAGAAGGCTGGAATGAGACTGCTGAACTGCTGCTGAACTGGGGTTCTGATTTGCATCAGAAGTGTCAGAAGTGTGAAATGGGTGACAGCAAATGGCTAAAAAAGACTGTAATTTGTGTTGTCACTCCTCAGAAAGATGGGGGGATGTTGATCTTTGGATGGTGCTGTATGGGAAAGTGACACATGAGAGTTCATCCATCATTAAAGCAGAAGAGGACAGTGGTGTTGGAGCTGGCACTCTGTCAAGCCAAACTGCAGCTATGGATCCAGCATCCTGCCTGCATTTTGGGTAGGAAACCAGCTCCAGACCTTGCAGCTCTGCTCCATTTTTCTATAGTCAAGGAGTTTTTCAAAGCTGTCAAACATATACATGAGAACCGGCTGTTTCACTTCCTTTTCCAACACCAGAGGTGTAAAGAGGCCAGCACACAGCCAAGAAATAGGGCCGTGAGTCAGCTGGATGTTTCTGAGCATCTGAGACCTTAACTTGAATCTAGCTGGGGCTGGGACCAGCTGCTGCTGCTGGGGTTCAGGTCTCAGGAAAACAGTTTAGTTAATGGTGTCCTTTGATGCTCAGATTAGTGACAATGGCTTTGGAAAGTCACCATGAAGTCACCATGTTTCATGCTCCATATTCTTGGACTGGTGTTGTGCTCCCCCCACTTAGAGAAGGCTGCTCCTAGTTTACAAACCATGCCAAACATGTAACTCAGACCTCTTGTCTCTGTCCTGTGAGCAGGCTCTTGGGATGGTGATGTGGTGGAGCTGCCAGAGTGGTTCCTCCCTATCTCATGAAGGAACAATACGGTCCCTTCAGCTGTGATATTATTATCAATGATTGAAAATGAGATAGCAAAAATACTTTCCATGGTGTGTAACTAACTTCCTCAAAGAGAGATCCGGCTGCAGATATGCTCTGGTGCTTTCAAGGATTATCAGTGTAGTTTTGGATGATAATGGTAAGACAACACTGAATGTTAAAAAAATCCCAAAACAACACATGTAATAAAATGGAAATGTAGTGTTGTCACCACTACAAACCTTGTGTGTGAACATGGGCAGGTCTTCAGGAAGAAACATCAAATTTGCATCCCCGTATTTGAGAGTTCAAATTTTGAGATATCCTGATGGACTTAATGTATTATCTTTCAAATCCTAGTGCAGCAGGTGCTGCCATAATTCATAACCTCTCTTCCACAGATGGAAGTGTTCTGAGCCACTGATTTCTCCAATTGGACGAGATCCTTTGTGCTTCTGTTTCAGAGCTTGTTTGCAGGCAGGCAACACCAGCCAGCTTTACTTGCAGAGTCCTGGTTTGTGGTGAACTTTCATTTCTCTCAAAGAAAGTAAAACTGGTGATTCAAGACTAATGAACTGCTGTGAATACTCTGCTTTATCAGAGGAAATAGTTGGAAGCTGAAGTCTTGGTCTCTAACAAGTCTTTGCGAGGATATTAGCATGTCTTGCCGAGACCTAGTAATTCCCTTGCAGCCAATGCAACATTCCTCAGAGGCCATAAGGCAATACTGGAGAAGGGGATCATGTGGCTCAGTACAAGCTGAATTAGCTTCTTCAGGGAAACATGCTGAGCACGTGACTTCTTTGCAGACACAGATCTAAGGTAACAAAAACCACCATATTTTGGTGAATCCATTCAAGACATCTACTGTCAAGATGTCTCATGTAAGAAAGAGGAACAGATCTTCAAAAGGGAAATAAAAAATAAATAATTGCCTATGCTGTGCATTATTCTTTAGAAAAGAAGTAGGGTTAAAAAATCCAAGGAATCAGGGAAGAGGATATTCCACAGCTGTGACTGTATTTTGTTTGCCTGCTCTCCTGTGAGAGAGGTGTCAGGAGAAGAAAAACAGAGAAAAGCTAAACATATTGCCTGCAATGTGACTGATTATGCAAAATACTGTCCTTCTGGGAGCTGCTTACAGGAGTTTAAATCTGGCTTTCAGAAGATGAACAGCGGGTTTTCAATTATGGCATTTGAGACCTCTGGAGTGGGAATTATGAGAAGAGAGTATAAATCAGATGTCCTTTGCACAACGTGCTTTTTATTCAGCAACAGGACAAGCCCTCAGAGTGATACTCTTGCAAGCACTTAGGGTATGTGTAGTAAAGGGCAGTACAAACATCCCTCAAGTAGGGCCTTGCATCCCTGAGTGTCACCAATCCAGTGCCCCTGCTAAAATACTAGTTAGCAACTAGTTAGCTGTGGGAGTAGTCTTGCTGTCTGCTAGTTTGGTTGCCCCTGTGTCCCAATGCCATTGTTAGGCTATTTCTCCAGCCTGAAGGGCAGCAGGAATTTTACCAGCAGCTTCAGTGAAAAACACACCAGCATGCAGTGCTTTGCATCTCCTACGCTAAGAACCTTTACTTGGTTCACCACTTATTGTTCTGACAGTTGTCTCATTTATTCACTTTTTACATCAAAATCCATTCCTGTAAAGCTTACATTCAGCCTTAAGCCTCACCATGTGCTAATAGCATTAATCATTCTGGAAATAGCTCTGTCTACTCTGCTATCAGTAGCTATCTTGATGACATACTGTCCCAGCTCCATGTTGCTTTCTTGCTCTCTGGGGGTGGCCCCTGAGCGATGAAATAGGTGCACAGCCAGGGACAGGGGTAGGAGGCATGAGAAAACAGAGGGGGATGCCTTTGGGTTGTGTCCCCACGCTTTGGAGCGTGTGCCAAAGTGCACTTATCTGCAGTGTGATTCAGCAATGGTTTCCTCTGGGGTGGTTTGAGCTTCTTCGATGCATCCCATCTGTCCTGGAGGAGACATCACACAACCTTCCAAGAAGGGTCCTACTGTCACAGGCATCAAGGGCAGATGGGACCTGCAGATAGGAGAACCAGGTTTTGGAAATGCTCTGGGATCCTGCAGATCAAGTAGGTGTTGATGCTTCTGCGTGACCTGCCCATATTGTTCTGCCTTTTTATTAGCCAGATTCTGTGTGTGCATCTCACCAGCAAAAGCAAGGATATTCTGGATGGCTTTGAAATCTCCTCCTGGATATATTAAGAAGTAACACCATATGTGGAATCACCAGCAGAGAAATTCAACTAAAAATAGAGTTCCCTTTTGCTTTCTTATTCAAAAAAATGCTAATGCACATTTCATTCTCATGTTTATCTAATGGATTGTCTTCAAATAAAGGCATCTGGATCAATGTCATGTTCTGTTCACAACTGCCCGAACCAGGTTTTCTCTTTCTGATAATTTCATATTTTAGAGCTAGTTATGGTGACTGTGGAAAATTGCCAGTAACAGTAGTAAGATTGCAAGTAACACATTGGTAGGTTCTTTGAATTGGTAGGTTCTGAAAAACAAATGACAGCCATAGGCATATGACCAGTTACCTGCCTGCTTCCCAGTCCTTAGCTTAACAACTTCAAATTAATACAAAAATATTTCACAGCTAATTAAAATCCTTTACTTTTGTGAAGGTCAATAGAAATGGCTCTACCCATGATTGTACACAAAAAACTTCCAGTACAGTTGGCAGATCACTCACCACGATTTAGCTTCCCATTTTAAATAGCACAAAGTACTTGGAGACATGACAACTTCTCCACCATCCCCAGCAGGTGCCAAAGGAACAAACTTCACCAGGTGCCATTTGGTGGTCCCAAGTGATATTACTGTATGTTGCTACTGCGCTGCAAGATGCACATGCTGAAATAGTCCTTGAATAGGATAAGGTAAGGTCATCTTTAGTTACAATAGCCCATGAAAATGTGAACTGGAAGAGATGCATGTAGCAGTGGATCAGAATAGTGCTGTGGTGATTGTTTAAGAAATATTGTGCTTTTACTCACAAATCAATAGACAAATCAACAAGTTCATCTGAGATCACTGTCTGTCTTTAAGGCATTTCTGTGCCCTAGCATCCCACAGGACATGTCAAAATATTGCACTGGTAGTTGACTGCTTCAGCACTGATCATAAGTTTTGATTCTGTGGTCCTGGGGGTAGTACTTTTCCTTAAACTCAGAGCATACTGTCATCATTAACAGTGAACAGCTTCATCTCTTTTCCAGCTAACATTTTGCCATGAAGTTTGTTTAGAAAGGCTGGAAACAAACATAAAATTGAAAATTAACGGAGCTATTTTATGCTTTTTACTACAACAGCAACAATACCCGCCTTGCAGAACAAATTTACTGAGAAAGCAATTTTTGCTGTCAACACCACTGGGAAAAAGCCAAAGTTCCCATTCAAGTTCCATCGGTACTGCCCAAGTTAAACAAATGAAAAAATGAGAATTTTGTGTCCAAAGATGTTGTGTGTTTCTTGCATTACAGACTAAAGCTTCCTATTCAGCCACATTGCGTTCCTTTACCTGTTGCTTGACATTAACCCACCATTCCTCCTCCAGATCCTCTCCTCCATCGCTGTGCTCCCCTTTCCCTTCTGCTGCAGCTCTGCTTAAATTAAAATTACATTCAAAAGTTCCCTTTTAATCAGATGGAGCCTGCTGGCACGAGCTGTCAGCAGTATTCATTTCTCTAGGCACTTGCCTTATGTTGCATTGCCTTGGCAACAAGATTTAGCAGTGAGGCAACAGCCTTGAACTTGTCAGAGACTGTTGCAATGCGCCGAGCATGTATTACTCTCCAGCACCTCGAGTTGCTATAACAACTACTAACAATAAAACTCATCTCCCAGCTTTAAATGCAGGAACTTTTACAGTCTGTTTCCTGGCAGGGCTGCTGCAATATTATGTGAATCCTGGCTGTGCTTGTTTTGTCTTCTTCTTCCTCTTTGCACGATTGCAGCCTCTGGGATCCAGGCGCCCAGGGATGGGAAGGAGCTCAGCCATGGGTGAGCGTGGGCACTTTCGATACCAGAGCAGGGCTGGATGAACAAAAGGCTGAGTGACCATGGGGACAATGCAGGGCACAGAGCCCCAGCAGCAAACCCCACATGCTCCAGGCTGCAGGCTGTGCAGCACTCATCTACACCAAGCTGTCAGCTGGGGCATTTTGATTTTTCCCCTCCTCCAGCATAACACATCCTGCATGCTGGTTAACAGCCTCCTGGGAAGGAGGCTGCAGCCATCAGAGAAGCACTTTGGGTCTCTCAGCACAAGTATTTTCTCCCACTCTTGCTGCATTACTGATGAGAATAAAGGAGCAGTGCTGGTGTGGAAAGAAGTGTGAAGGACTGATGACTATCCCTATGCCATCCAGCCCTGCTCAGTACAGGTCAACACCACACAAATATCACAGATTAGGACAAAATCACTGGTGTTAGGTATGTTTTAAAAAAATCCCTTAGCAGAGACAAGGTTTTCAGAGCCAGAGGAGCTCTTTAATTAATGAGGAACATTCTCAGTCAATGGAAAAGCAGTGGAGTGAGGATGTAAATTGAATCAATGCAGCATCAGAACTGTAGTAGTTTCCCAGCAGCTCACTGGCTGCCCTGTCAGATCTCCTTCCTGTGGCTCATTCATCTGGGCAGTGCAAAGCACTCATCCTTTTCCTGTATGTCATGGCCATGAGTATCTCGTGCAGACTTAACATCATTCTCACTTTTCCATAGCATGGGTCATATTTCTTCAAAGGGACAGAATTCAAAACCATCGAGTCAAACAATGGCAAGGTTTGTTTAAGGATAGCTCAGGATATGGCACATTTCAAGCGTGGTGAGGGATGCAAACAGGAACAGGAAAGAAGCAGCAGATCTTTCCTACTTTATGGGTGAAGCTCAGCTCCTGCTGCCAGGAAGCATTTGTGGTGATACTGCGCTTGGGGAAATGAAAGAGGAGGCAGAGCTCTGTCTCAGCAAAAGTCTGTTTAGACAGACTTTAATATGTAAAGATGGTGCTTTTCATTTTCATTTCTCACCATTGCTGCCAGCCATCAAGCAGTGGCAGGAATGGTGGTTTTAAACCAGGATTGTTTTGCTGGAGGTCTGACCTCTGCTTCCCAGTAACTACTACCCAGTGGGGCCAGAGGCTGTGATCCCCAGGGACTCTAAGCACAAAGCACTGCCCAGAATCCCAGATCCTGTAGAGATGACCAAACAGGACTCACAAAGACAATGATTTCCTGATGATGGTGACAGAATTAGTGCTTCCCTGGATATGCACTGTCTTTGTACAGGAACCCTTTGCATTGCTTTATTGGCTTTTTCAGGTTCAACCTGACAGGGATGCCTCAGACCCCAAACATCTCTGTTTCGTTTGGAAAAAATCAGCCCAGTTTTTCTGACTCCTAATCTAGGATTTTGGTTTTGGTGGTAAAAACAATGAATCAAAAATAATGAGGCTTCAATTTAAGGAAAATTGTTTATTTGAATAGCTCAGACTCAGTTCTTGAGTTAGATCTTGGGGTGGCCATGTCCAAAGACATGAAATACCATAGATGTGATCTTAGATGGTCCCAAACCACTTCTGGGTGTGGGTTTCAGATCACCTTCCTTTTGGAATGAGTGTTAAAAAGTGTGTCCAGGCAACGAACTGAAGCATTTGAACAGCTCTTGAGAGTTCATTGTAACATGCTGGGCATGCGCCTGAGTATTGACTGCACTGGGACAGCCACATGGTGACTGTGAGGTTTGCTCCTATGGGAGCTGTATCTGGGACCAGGGCTACATTTTTAATGTTTAGTTTCAATGTGGAACCCATGTAGAATGCTTAATCCCAACTTTTCTGCTTTGCTCAGTTATCTGAGACAGAAAGTAACCCAATACTTTGTGTCTGGACTCCTGCACCCACCAGAATAAACATCTGTTTCTTGTACCATGATTCATTTAATATTTTGCACGGGACAGGATGCCAAATGGTTTCAACAAATTCAGGCCCAAGGGATTTTTGGGCAGGTAAGTGAGCCTCACTCACAAAAGCAGTGACTTCAGGTGGGAGTAGGACCTTGTATAATGTGGCCTTTATATTTACCAATAAATCTTTTCTATACTGCAAATATTCATTATAAACAAAATCTATGTCTGTCTATCCCAGATGCATCTCAATGGTGTGGCGATGCAAAATGAACTATCTGCCTGGTTACTAATGGGTTTCCTAAGGGAAGGAGGATGTATGTGCTGCCCACATCCATTTGTCCATCACTGCTTCCACAGGACTCCTGAGCTGCTGAAACAGCCCCAGCTAAGCCTGGCAGCAGGACTGATAGTGGAGAGAGACTTGGGATAGTGTCGCCTGGAGGAGGTGTGCTGCTAACCCAAGCCCTGTCAGGAGCTGGCAGGACTCCTTCTTGCCCATCTTGCCCATCACAGGGATGGCAAAGAAGAGTGGGACCCAGCAACGGCTTGTAAATTGAAGTCACTGGATCCAGGCCATGCCATGAAGACACCTGGCTCCATTAGTTGTATCACCAGAGCAGATAAAGAAACCTTCTTTGTGTAATAAAAATGCTTCCCAGGTATCAGACCAGAGCACAGGTTCACCTGTGAATGTCTGTGCCAGTGAAGACTTTGAGGAAGAGTGTTATCTTACGAACTAAACAAAAGCCTGTGTTGTGAAACTAGCATGATTTTCATATTTAAATATCCAATTCATCAGGTTTTACTTCCTTAGCAGCACGAGTACTTAAGTAAGCTGAACAAATGATCTCCTAAAGCACTTAACAGGGCATCAGTGATCAGCATGGTCTCTTTTGCATGCATGAGAGCTGGCTTTTCCCACATTTTTTCTTGCTAGAGCAGACAAGGGAAAACTAAGATGTCCTGGAAATTGCTGTGAGGGCTCACGTTTCACTTGCAAACAGGCAAGTAGAGGTGAGCAGGGATGTGTGTGCATTGTTTGGTGTGGAAACAGCACCAGGCAGAGAACTCAGCAAACATTTCATTTTCAACCTTGCCGTTAAAGGTTTACAAGTAAAGTCCTAGCATCTGGTATTTAACTGAAAAGAGCAGATGTGGAAGTACTCAACTATCTACCTGGGCTGCTGCTGCCTCCCTTTCCTTTCCAGCTGCTGGGAACCACCCAACTATGATCAACTTCCAGTGCTGGCTGGATAAATTGTCCTCCCAAGAAAAACTAAGATAAGATCTCTAGATAGGCTTGTTTCTTCTCTCCCTGCTATCTTTCCCCCCAAACACAGCATTTGTTGTTGCAGTTTCTGGTTTCAGTGTTTCCAAACACACAAAATTTATTTTAAATGTGATCCAAAGGGACTTGTGCCATGTGTTTGAAACTTTTACTTAACTCAGAGCTGAGAGCTTAAAATAAAAGCAATTTCTGCTTAACTGTTCACGGGCCCCTCCTTGCCTTGGCACATTACTGTGCTGCTGTTACATACTACCAAAACACTGGTGTTAATTGTTGTTAGGTAATTTTCTAAGATGGAAATCAGAAGAAAGCCAAACTTAAATGACTTGCTCTCTCCAGGCGTGCCTCTGGGCTGGGCTAGGAGGATATGACCTTGACAAGCCAGCACAGAGGAGTGACTGCCACCAAACTCACTGTGGGGCTTCAGTGAGTAAAACGTGACAGGTTGCAGGACAGCCCTTGTGAAACATAAACACAAGTGGGCTGTTCATTGTTTGGGCGATTCTGGGGCTGTCACATGGATGGACAGGGCTGTTTGGCCTTGTGTGCAACCTTGTAAAAGTGTGTTTTCCTTCTGCTCCAGGGAAAGTGATCCCTCTCCCTGCCTTTAACTCCCCACAGGCCTCCTGAAGATATTCCCTGGTTGTAAGTGGTGGTGGTGCTGCTGTGACACCATGGCAATGTGAGAGCCCAACAATGCTGGCAGCCCCAGTTTCTGAAGTGGGAAGGTGGAGCTAGGAGCATTCTTTTTCACCTGTCTGGTGTCCAGGAGATATCCCAAGGCACTGACAGGATGCTGCAGTCCAAAACCTGACCCACAGTAACCTGTCTCCTTGGGGAGATCTGTGCAGATGCTTAGCCCCCTGTGATAAATCCTTGTTTCCTATTGCAGCTTCCTACAGCACCCTGCAAAACAAATTGCTCTGGAGGCACAGAGTTGTGTCCCAGTCACAGAATGCTCACTTCATTGGCCTCTGATGCTGTGGTCTCACCAAGATGCCAAATATCTCCTGCCATAAAAAGGCCATGGGCCTGCCCTGAGGGCATGGACATCTGAGGAGATTAGATTGCAGAACAGGAGTTTCAATTTCACAGGTGCCCAACAGGAAAGGGTGAATGGAAGTTACAAGAAGGTATCATGGGTAAAGAGGCATTGATAAGATAACAGGTGTTCTTTTATGGCTTATTTCCTGGCCTTGATCACTTGATATGGATCAAAGTTACAATGGAGTTAATGGCTCTGTCATTTGGCTAGGTTGGTCTCAGGCAATTTTGGTTGCTACTTGCCTCCAACCTCTTTTGTAATCTGATGCAAGTGCAGCACTATAAGAACATAAAACCCCAATTAGGACAATTTCATTAAAAGCAACATATACTGAAGTGCTTTCATAAAAAATCTTTGCAACAGAACTTGCACCATTTTAGTCCATATAAGAAAGGTGGTTAAAAAAGACAGTTCCCTCTCTGTAAGCATTTCAGATTATATATCATTGGAGGCACTGAATGCCAAATTAATTATTAAAGTATTTTACATTATCTACATTGGCAAGTTCATTAGGACCACTTCAAAGCTTCCCAGAGACCCAACATGCATCAAACATTTTGGCTTAACCGGAAAGCTCATTCCATTTTCTCTTATTTAACTTATTAGTCATGTATTATTCAAATGAAATAAATAGTGCTGCCTCCTGTGCTCATCTAGGCAAAGCCTTTAGCAGCAGTCCTGCATTTCATTCAGCCAGGGCATCCACCAGCCTCCACAGGGACAATGTCTGAACACCAGTACTCCAGGCATCCCAGGGGTCATCCATGGACTTGACACTGGTCCTGCTGTGTCAGGCCACTTGTGGTACTGGGATGGTGTTTATATCTAGGTGGTTCTGGTGTTTTTGGTGTTTAGATCTAGGTTTCTGCAGACAGACAGGACACTATCCTACATCACTCTGTCACACCTCCATCTGTAAAGCTTACTGCAGAGAATTTTTCATAAGCATTATCAGCAGATGTGTGCAAAATGCTTCCCATCTGAATACAAAGCCACTTCTCTTCTGGAATGAAGTTCCTACACAGAATACCTGTCAGATTGTCATAATTAATATTGCTTGGAAAGGAAGGAAATTATATTTTAGTGCTCCATGTCTCAAAAGCAAATTGAAGTCACTTCTGGGTACAGAAGCCTTCACAATACAGCTCTGCAATACTAGGTGGTCAATAGCAACTAAGAAGCTCTTGCAAACACCAATATTAACCTTTTTTTTTTTTTTTGCCTCTTTTAGCACATCCTTGGGAGATGAAAATGCAGACTATTTTTTTTAACTTTTAACATGTCTTCTTGATCTTGATCAGAGAGACAGAATGGGGACACATTTTGGTCACCAAAAAAATCACATAATAATAGAATGTCAGGGATTGAAAGAGACCTTGAGAGATCATCTTGTCCAGTCCCCCTGCCAGAGCAAGAAAAATGTAGTAAGGTGTTTACAGTGGTATCTTTGTTTCATTTTAAAGCACAGAGAGACATCAATATCACATTGATGGCCAGTCCACAGCAGCTCTTGTTATTTCTGCCCTGAGCTGGGACCAAATTAGAAGAAGTTAATAAAATTCAATGCAACTGGTTTGCTCCAGGGCTGTAGAGGGGCTAGAGGCAGCAGGGCAGATCTTTTCTCAAGCTTTATCTGGTCTCCCTGGACTGGCTCCTGACAGGCAGGATGGTATATCCAGACCTGTAGCAGTTAACGAAGCATGTTTGATGAAGATTCTAAGCTTTCCCCTGCCCTGTCCTTCTGCTGGTGTGCTGGGCTCTATGGGCAGCCTGGTAGTTTCATGTTGTGGACGCTCCCCAAGTCATACTCCCACACAGGAGACGTATTTTCTTTCCTCCCTGTATTTGATTGCTGCTGCTCCCACGGTCTGTAAGCTCACCCAAACTGATTTAATAATGATTCACTGGCAACAAAACAATCAAACAAATAATTTCACTGGCACTTCTATTAAGATTATCCCGTGTTTAACATCCACGCTAAATTGAGCCATACTGAAAGCTCTGCAGGAAGGGTTGAGGCCAGGAAACACTGGGAAGCTAGTGTAGACTGGGGTCTTGTGTTCCCTTGGGTACCATGTGCACAAACCAGGGAAGCACTAGGGAGAAGAAGGTATCCCTGCAGTGCAGCACCATCCAGGGAGCTGGAAAGATATGTGATGAACATTTGAAATACTTCAGATTGATCCATCCCCTTTCCCTGGGCTGGCACTGAGCTCTGGCAGGTGCAGCTCTCCACAGCCCTTTATTAAGAGCCGCAACCACATGCAGGCTCTAACCCTGAATTATTATTATTATGAGACAGAGGAGGCTGAAAGGGCCATTTCACAACCCTGATTGGTTTCAGCTGCAGAGTTCACCATAGGCAAATGATCTCTGTGATTGTCATGCCAATGTTGCAGTGTTTTTAAAACATCCTGACATGTGCTTTCGCATGAGCATTGCTGGATTCTGGCCAGTTTCCAAGAAATTAATCTTCTCAGCAAATATTCTGCAGGGTGAGCATAACGTGGTCCCTAACACTAATGCAAAACACGGCTGTAGTTTAGCCTGAGGGGGACATTGTTGTGATGATCTAAATGGGCCAGCACAGACTGCTGGGACTGTATAGGGCCCTCTTGTGGCGGGGCTGGAGGATGGGGTGATGTGTCACCCCACATGCTGATTGTGAAACAGCAATTAGCTTCACACAAGGAGGCTGAGGAACCACAGAAGATGGCAGCTGCTGGTCTGGGTAGGCTGCAGAATTTCAGAGTGGTGAAGCTGGAAATGCTCAGCTTGAAGAACAGTCAGAGAGAAGATGGAGACAGCCCTTTCCAGATGTGCTTGGCAAAAGGGTTAGGGGCAAGTTGCAATGCAGAAATTTTGCTTGGATATCAGGAAAAATAAACCATTTTGCTTCAGATTGGTCAGCTCTAGCCATGTCCTGCCCAGGAAGCTTCTGCATCTCCTCTTCTGGAGATACTCAAAATCCATCAGGATAGACCCTAAGCAACCTGCTTTAGCTTTGAAGTTGGCCTTGCTTTTAACAGGGGGCTGGATGAGAGATCTCCAAAAGCCTTTTCTTGCCTCAGTAATTCTACTTTTCTCTCATCCTGTTTTTGCTTCGTGCTTCCCCCATGATCAGGGAGACCCAGCTGGTTTTGTGAAAGCCTGGCTCATGTTGGCAGGGCAGATGCAGCAGCAAACATTTGGCAGTAGTGGGCAAAGCTCTGCAGGCTACAGCATTGGTGCAGACTGAGGGAGAGGAAGGAGAAAGGGCAGAGTAACTGGTAGCTGAACTTTCCTTCCTCTGGAAAAATGCATACAGACTGAGACCTGGGGACCAGTTTCATGAGCTGGCCATATACCCCAAGAGACTACTTCGTCAGTGGGACACCACATGTAGCACCCACAGTGCATCTTTAGGGGCCTGTCCTGTCCCTGGGCACCATGCAGTCAGACAAGCATCTCCTCTCATAATGAGCCATGGGAGGGACTTTTCAGATTATTGAGTCCAACCATCAGTCTAACATTGGTGGAAAACAGCATTAAGTCATCTTGCTGATTACCATGTCTACCTGTCTTTTAAAAGAATACCTCCAGGGATGTGATCCCACCACTTCCCTGGGCAGCCCATTCCAATGCTTGATAACCCTTTCAGTGTATCTAGTATTTAATCTGAACCTCCTCGGATGTAATTTGAGGCCATTTCCTCTTGTCCTAGTTACTTGGAAGACCTGATCCCCACCTCTCTCCTGAGCCTCCAGGATGTCTGCGAGGCCCTGAACTATGATGGGTGC
This sequence comes from Turnix velox, assembly GCA_013400935.1. Lineage (NCBI taxonomy): Eukaryota > Metazoa > Chordata > Aves > Charadriiformes > Turnicidae > Turnix > Turnix velox. The sequence continues at coordinate 122,988 of VZTY01035104.1, forward strand.
CACGTTTTCCTCCTTCTTGACCCTCTGCTGTCACAGTTACACTGGGTATAGGAAGAACCCCAGGAAGAGTGGTGGCTTGCGGCAGTGTCAGGAGCGTCCTAAACCCCTGAGTGCTCCAAGAGACCTCCGCCAGCCCGGACGCTGTCACAAGGCAGCTTCATTGCTGCTGTTGTCACCTCTCTTGAGGGACATTTTCTCCTTTCTGTGGCGGCCTCTTTTGCCTTTGCTCGCAGCACTGACCTACAGCCGCCCGTACGGCACCGCCGGGGGCGGAGGAAGAAGAGCCGGAGTAGTTTTTAAGAGGGACTACAGGTAAAGCGTCAGGTTTTACCGCCGCTGTACCCAGTCCCTCCGCCTGAAGTTCCTCACGAACACGTTTTAGGGCATTTTATCTTGAGACTCTTCAGCAGAGCATGGGGAAACGGGCATCTTCCCGCGCGTCGCGCTCAGCCCCATTAGCAGCGCTGCGGGACGGGAGACCCCGGCCCTTCCCTACGGAGGGGAGCTGCGGCGAGATCGTCCCAGTGGACCAGCTCCTTCATTCCCCGCTGTCCCCCGGCCTCGGCCAGCTCCGACACACTACGGCTCCCGGCGCCGGCCGCCCTGAGGCCGCTGCCCGGCGGCGGCGAGAGCGAGGCTGACAGCGCCGCTCGCGCTCCCACCGTGACGTCCGCAGCGACGTCAGCGAAGGGTGGCCGCGGCGGCCCACGTGGGCGCTGACGTCGCGAGTGGACGGCGGGAGGGCCGGCGGCAGGTGAGGAGCTGCGGGGCGGGGGCAGGAGCAGGCCCCGGCGGGAGCTTCAGCTTTAAACGGCGGAGAGCGTGGATTGTACGCGGAGAGAGCGCTGTGGTACGGCGGTGTTCTGCCGACAGGAGAGGCCGGGTTCTCTCCCGGTAGCTAGGTTCTGTCGGGATGTCTAGGCCTTGTCCCGGTATTCAGGCCCTATAAGCCGGGCCTTGTCCCAGTATTAAGGCCCAGTTCAGCTGTCCAGGCTCTGTTCTGGTATCCAAGCCCAGTTTCATTGTGCCTAGTGTGGGGTGGGGAGAGACTTTCTCCTATGGGGAGCAGGCCGGGCTGGGGCTTTCATTGATTCTGGGGTGCAGGTGGGCACTGGTGGGTTTGTTCCTCAGTGTATGGTTGCAAGGACTTGGGCTGCCCTGCATGCAAACCCTGGTTTTGAGGTAATACCTCTGGTTCATGGCAATGCATGCTTTCATGCTTATTTTGAACAAGTTCAGTCATAAAAGAGAAAATGAAGAGGATATTTTCAGACGGATGAGTTGTGCCTGGAGCAAACAGGACATAAGCTCTCAAGGTGCTTTTACACAGCAGCCGTGGGCAGAGCCAGATGCAGCCTGACCTCCTAGCCTGGCGTCCCTTCCCCTGCCGTGGCACTAATGCATGCCTGACACAGCCCAGCAGGCCTGGTGTCTCCTGTCCTCACCATTGATGGCCCCTGGGGTTGCAGCAGTCCATTGCTCTGTGTGCCTGTGGGAGGCATGTCTAGGTATCTGCTTCTCTGGCAGCATTTTTATGGATCCTCTTTCCCCTTTGTATCTGATGGAAATGCTGTTCAGACAGTATCTGTCTTGGGCTCTTGGAGAGCTGATTCATGTGGTCTGAGTAAGGTGACAATGTGTGTATAGACAGAGACAGATTTTGGTAGCCAACCCTGAGTGCCATTGTGCTTGCATGTTACTTCTGCTTGGTCTTCGTTTCCCTATCTGTAGAATGGGGAGTGGCCTCTGACAGTTATTGTGGAAAGAAATTGGCATAAAACAGCACATGCTTGCAAGATTTAATCATAAGTCTTTACAAGCAAATGCCTGGGTCCTTGACATTCCCTGCTGCACCATGGTTCACCCTTAGTGCATCTCTAATCTTGCCACTGGAATGTGATGTTCATGTATTTTCAGCTCTTTCTGGAAGATGAGAATGTTTTATGGGGGGCAAAGTTTGTTAGCCATTTAATTTTTGCCCTTTGCTTTCCCAGGCACAGAAGCTTATGAAGGCCAGGTGAAGAGCTGAATGGTATTCTGTGTGAGCAGAGGCAAGAGGCATCCAGACGCAGGCAATTACAGAGGCAGGTAAAACAGCAGCCTGATACCTAGGAAAAAGGGCAGGAAATGGGACTGTTTCTGGCACTGCTAAATCCACTACTTTCATTTCAGCAATGTTTTGTTTTAATCACTGGAGTGATTAAATAATGATAGAAGGCTGTTTTAACTTTGTACAGGCCTATAATTATGGCCATGAAAGGAAAGGTCACCTTTAAAAATTACAGGAGAACCACAGTAAATGGGTACTCAAGATGTGGGTAAAAATGGTTTCTCTGTCTCTGGGAATTGAAGACAATTTTATTAGTAAGCTTGAGGAGGATGTTTTTAAAGTTACTTCTTGTGCTGTGTGGTTTTGTTGCTAATTTAGTTGTGTTTTTAAGATTGCAAGCAAATCTTTCAACAGTTGGGAGTACTTTATAAAATTATTTTTTTTATCCTTGAGAGAATCTCTTGTCTGCTAACAAAACTGTAACTTGTCAGCAAGAAGCTTTATTAAAAGGTAAAGCCTTGTCATTCCTTATCTATTTTAATGAGATTTTCGGGCTCCTAGAAACAAAGTGCAGGTCAAGAAAAGAATCTATGTCCTTATGAGTTTATAGGAAGATATTCTTTTCTGCTGGCTAGTCGCTATGTTGTTGCTATCTCTCTTTTGTGTTTTCCTTCCATCTGAACATGAATCAGCAGCAATCTTATTAAATGTCACAGAAGCTGGTTACAGAGGACAAACAAAAACAATCACCGTATAATAAACTTCAGTGTAGCTTCCAAACAGTGTAGAAAACTATGAAATTTGTCCTAGAAATAAATCTGAGGTGTTATCTAATTCCAGCAGAGGCACTGGGCTCATGATACCTGTTTCAGGATTTAGCATATGGTGCATTTTGAACTTGATTTTATTCTTGTGATTTGTAGCAGTGGTCAGGCAGTCAGTCACACACAAGTCTAATGTGCTCTGAACTTTCTGTGATGAGATGTGTGAATGTTGTGTCATGCGTTGAGATTTTTACACCTGAATGCAACAGATACTGGTTCAGTTCTTGACTTGGTCATGGCACTATTGTGTGTGTGTGACCTTGCTCAAGTTATGTCTTCCCATGGTTTGTGAAACTGCAGTTTTTCTCCCTTCCTATTTAGATGGCAGACAACACCAGGCAGGGACTGTGCATTACTGTGCTTTAGCATAAGACTGTAATGTCACTTGGGACTCCTGGTAGTTACTGGGGTGTAAATAGAGTAAGTTGCTGGGTAAGCAAAAATGTTTGAGGCTTGCATGCTATTTGCTTCTCCTGTCTATGGTTTGTTTGGGAACATGGCTGTGAAATGAGCTGTAAAATGAACAGGTCAAAATAAAATACTGTGTAGCATGGTATTCAAGCAGCACAGAGCCTACCTGCCATGCCCTGGAAAAGTGACAGCATTAAAAATGTAAGATCCCAGCATGTTCTTTAAAATGTGAAAGCAATAGATAGACAGCAATAGGTAGAACCAGGAAGGAAGTTATCCCTCTTTGAAGAGTGAGTGAAGCAAAGGTGGAGACAAACTTGTAAGAGGTTCGGGTTACTTGATTTTCATAGGCATTCAGGCCAGCCCTTCCCCCCCAGCTTAAGCAAAAGCACCAGCTGACAGCTGATGCATCACTGTGCATGGTGCTCACAGGTCTCAGTGGGCCCTGATTATTGATGGTTTCTGGGTAGCAAACTGAGAGGCTGGTGTTCACTTTAATGCCAATGGGATATCCAGTGCAAAACCAGCAATGGAAGGTGATTGACCTGTGCCCTTCTTTCTACCTCCAGTCCTAATGTCTTCACTCCAGCCTGTGCCCCACCACAGCTGGACTTACATCAGCTGAGATCTACAGGGCATTTGCCGAAGGTCTTTAGAGAAGATTCCTTTGAGGCTCCCTAATTGTCCCCTGGCAGTCACTTGTGAGAGTTCAGCAGGCTCTTCTTACAGTTTTGTTCTTGCTAAGTGAACTAACATAGAACCCAGAAGTAAATATGTCCAGTGAATGCATTCTTATGTATGTCCTTGTGAGCAGATTTCTTTTCATAGAATCATAGAGTTGGAAGGGACCTTCAAAGTCATTTAGTCCAATCCCCCTACAGTGAGTAGGGGCATCCTGTACTAGATCAGGTTTCTCAGAGCCTCATCAAGTCTGGCCTCAAATGTCTACAAGGATGCCCCTTGTAGGTCTCCACCACCTTTTGTCTGAGTTAATTTGTCACCAATCCTTTATGAAATCCTGGGATACAGTGAAATTTCTAAAACTGTATTCTAACTGGTCTTTTTCTTAGTTCATGACATGCATGACTTGGTCTCCTGACAGCCTGTGCTCTTGCCCCCTATTGCACTTGGAGGGGTGGGGTTATTTCTAATCTTTGAGTACCTGGAACCTTCAACATCACATGCCAGGTTCTTTCCTAGCTGTCAAAGGTCATACTTGAGTTGCTCTGGTTCCTGGTACTCTCCACGTGCAAGAAGGGTTAGTGGGTGTATTAAGCTGGTGTGTATCATCACTGTAGGGCATGCCAGCTCTTCACCAGGTGGGAAAGAATCTTTGCAGAATAAAGCAACTCTGACTCTCTCGTTTCAAATTGATTGCTCGTTTTCAAGAAACTGGGGTGAAGTGAAAAGAGGGGAACAATTGTGGACTGTAAGGTGCAGTTGTGCTTGAGGGGAGTTTCCAGTGGTGGCACTGGGATGGCTGAAGAAACTCTGAAGTTTCATGCTTTGTTTTAATTGCAGATAGGAAGATGAGTCCAAAAATCACTACAGAGCTGCTGAGGCAACTGCGTCAAGTTATGAAGAGTCCCAAGTATGTCCAGGAGCCTGTCCAAGCCTACATAGTGCCCTCTGGAGATGCCCATCAGGTATGCATGGATGGATTATGGAAGTGACTGGACTTTATTTCCCTGCAAAAAGCACATGGCAGAGATAACTAAAATCATTCTTTGCTCACTTGCTTTAATGGTTATAGCATAAAAGCCAGGGTAACCTGAGAAACAGGTTGTTGGAAAAAGTTTCTGAAGTCTTTTCAGGAGACTGAGGTTTTTATGTTCTTGTAACAAATCAGTGTTGATGTTCCACTAGCAGCTTCTCATCAGATTGTCTCCAGGGAGCTTGTGCTGCAAAAAAAGGGAGGTTGCTAGAGCACTTGCTGTCTCCGTCCTGGCTGTTGGGAAGAATGGATTCCCTGGGGGAGGAAAAGGCATTATCTGAGCTTTAGTTTCTCCTTAGCACTTTCCAATCTATTCATATTCTTAAGTGAGGTGGTGAAGGATTAGTTGCAGAGCTTTTCCTTTGCTAGATTCCTTTCTTGCTGGAATTTGCTGTCTTATGCTGAAGCCCTTCAGATCCTTTTGCAGAGGGGCCTTTGGAGAGACAGGGAAAAAACTGGCGATGGTGACACTTCACTTTCAATGTTGTTCTTGTCAGCTTGTTTGTTTGACGAGAGAGTCTGGACCCAGAGTGGTAACTGGTGGAAACTGTGTTGTGTGCTGCTTCCACCATTAAAATTTTTGTAGATTTTCACATTGATTTTAAATTGCTGAACTGCCTTTTATCTCCCCTACCTGCTCAAATGCTCATTTCACCTTTCTGTCCCCTCTGTTAGGAGGCCCAAGAACTACCAAGGGTTTTTCCCTCGTCAGCCATTTTCAGGAAACAAAAGACCTGAGGCTTTCCTGGCTCGCACCCAAAGTTCTCTTTTACCCCAGGATGCATGACAGCAAAATGCAACTGAATAGGAACCTTTGCCCTTAACTTGGCACTGGGGTGAGCTGGGCCCAGACTTGCCTGTGCCCTGGGACCATATGTGCAGCATCATGTTTCCTCCTAGAGAGATCCAAACTTGGGCAGGTAGAGGGGAAGGCGTTTTCTGCAGCTGCTATTGTCTTCTGCATTCCTGCCTCAAGCTGCCTCTGTCCATATATAACTCTGGTTTCATTTCACTAGACATTAAATGCTGTCATGTGTGTTGAAGAATGTGACCCCTGGGACTTCTGGGTTTTTCTGTTGCTCTCTTTTCCTTGACAGAGTGCAGTTAAGCAGAGAACCCCATGTTGCTATTTCCTGCTGGGCAAGTTGGTCAGGTTTCTCTGCAGAGCAAATCTGACTGAATGGAAATGAAAAGCTGCTGATTTGGGCGCCTCCTGAAGGAGGGAGGATTTTGTCTGTGGAGTTTGGGAATTGGTATGATTTTAGGCACTGGTGGAAACTTGTTGATCCCAGAACAGGCTTACTGGTTCCAAGTAAATTGTGATGAGCTGAGATTTGCAGCTTCCCCACATTCCAGGCAGGAGTTTGTTTCCTTTACACAAGTAAAGACTTTACAGCCCTGCAGTCAGATTTTGCTCTAAGGCAGCTCCCTCCATGGCTCAGAAGGCTGTGGTTTAATGATACCCAATCTTTTGGTGGCTTGAGCCATTTCTTCCCTGCAGCCCAAGCTACTTATTGCTATCCTTTGCTTCTCGCAGTTGATCCTGAGACTGTCCTGGAATCCACATCAGAGAACATGTCAACAAAGACGGCTTTCCCTCCTGTGGTGTTGGTGCTGAGTTTAGGTTGGGGGAAATTTTATTTGCCTTTTAGGTTGCAAGGAACCCCTGGATTACACTGATGCTGCCACATCATGATGCTGCAACTTCCTGACCAATTTCTCTTTGTAACACTGGGAATGTTTGAGCTTTGAGCTCTGTGATGCTTTAAACATTGGTTTTCCTGCCAAGGCTAGAACGCTTGGGTTGTAATACCACCAGGAAGCTTGCCACCAGCTGTATCCTTTGCTTTCCATGCTAAGTGTGTAAGGAACTGAAAGACTTGCAGAGCTTCTCAAACACAGCTGGCTGACTCTTTCTTAACCAAGGCTGCTAATAACTTGGATTTGTGGCTTTCACAGCCAGCCCTGAATATTGACTGCTATGCTTTTTTTAGCTTTTGATGCTGATGATAAGAAATGAACTATTTCCTCAAATACCAGGTAGTCCAAGGGCTGGTGAGAAAGGAGGGTGGTCCCAGCCTAAAGTAGGTTGAAGTTCATGCTTTCTTTCATGACTGCTGGTTAGAACTTGGCACTGGAGATGTTAAAGAGATGTAAAGGGGTAAAATGCTGTAGTTTTGGGAATGAGGCATCTAAGTTCTTAGTGTAAAAATGCTTGAGCTATTGGGGATGTTGAAGTGGTAAATGCACAATTAATTTTTACATTGAGTAGCCCAATTTATATTGATTCTGGAGTCTGCCCATTTAGGAATATTGAGAATCAGGAGAAGCTTTGCTCTTAATGGGAGGGAATGATACTTGGATTAAAGCTTGGGTTTGGAGCCAGTCACAGCTTAGGTGGCGTTTTCTTCCACCCCCAGATCTTGACTCAGTAAAAACAAATTTAGTCAGATCTGGCTGGTCTTACACATCAAGGAAGCACCTGCACAGCTGCGGGACCCATATTTGGGTTGGCAGAGATGCTGTCTTCTGCTCAGGACTGGCTCCTCTGACACATGCTTAATGGGGGCTGAGAAATCATCAGTTATAAAGCAAGAGAGGAGACAGCTTGTGCAGAGGTTGAACTGACCTGTTCCAGATCTTACCATTGGAGTTAGGTTTTTGGCAGTGAATTCCAACCTCCTTCCAAGTACACTGCAGTATTTGTTCTTTAATGGCATCAGTGTCATAGCACTAAGGGCAATGAGTTGTACTTTTCATTGCTGATCTTGGTTGATGTTAGACTAGAGTAAGCTTTAACATGTTAATGGCCCTAGCATGCAAACTTTGGTGATAAGCATTTGTGATTTTGGGGTGTTCTTCCTGCTGCAGCTCAGAGTTTCTGTGTTGCAATCCCCAGTTTTGTCTGTGTGTCAGGACCTGACAGGTGTGGTGGAAAGTGGACATGAAGGGCCAGGTTGAAGGCCATCAGAGCTGCCAGACAAGCCCCAGGGAAATACCTTGTTCTGATTGTGCTGTGGCCTTTACTTTGTGTGGCGTTCACAGGTGTCCCCCTTGTAATTTTAGCTTGTGCAAAACATGGGCTCATTTTTGCTCAGTGGGGGTTGCTGTGTGGAACAAAACAGGTGGGTGTGCAAGAATTCAGGCTGACAGATGAACCATCTTCCCCTCCAGATTCTCTATAGTCTCTTTTAAAGCCAACCTCTTTCATTGTAAATTCTTGAAACATTCCCTGGATTTGTCTGTGTGTAAGACAGCGTGAGATATTTCCTACAAGGTCTTTGTTAGTTTAGGTCAGCTTTTACCTGATCTAAAACTAATAGACTTTTTTTTCCTTGTAGATAATTGAAAATAAGAAACCAAAACAAAAAAACCCTTATTTCAGTCCATTACAGTACCAGCTGTTAGTGCAGCTAGCTCAGTGTTAATCCTTCCTATAAACATAAGATTATTTGCACTAGCAAACCAGCCTGTAGTTTTTGCTGGACTGGTCAAGGGAAAGAAAAGAGAAATCACTTATCTTGTTTGAGATGCGCTTAGTGATATGACCCACGGTGGGAAATTTCCAGCATCCTCTTTAAGCATCAGTCCCTGAGACATTGGAGTCTCAGTTTTGAGCTGAGAGGTTTAGGAAAGAATGTTCTTCAGGAAATGTTAAAATAGGGGAATTCGCTCTGGATACAGTCACTCTGCCTTCATGTTCTCTGTCCTGCTGCTGTGAGACCAGCAGCTGGGGACATGGGCACACGATTCTGTTCCCAGAGCAACTTTATCCTGTCTATTGATGTCTCTCTCACCATTTCAAAGGAGGTTAGTGGTGAAGATGGTGACCTGTGGGGTCTGTGGAGCTGCACTGGAATAGGCACAGGGGGCTGGACTGACTCAGAGATGAGAGTAGCCATGGTCTCAGTGCTTGCCCTATTTCTGCCAACTTTCATTAGTGGTTGGATAAAACGGGATTTATGGGAGGCATATCCCAAGGATCTTTCCCAGGAATTGGGAACAAAAGTTACAGAGCCTGATCATTTTTTGCATCATGGGCTTTGCTCTCCCAAAGCTCAGTTTCAAAATGTTAATGGCAAATGGTTGGTAGCTGGTTGTCTCTCAGGAAAGAAGAGACAAAGCTTTCTGGAGGGGTTTTGATCATTGAGTGTTTTGGGCTTGATCCCAGGAGCTGTGATTTGTTCATCTCACTCACTCCTGTACTTTGAACTCTCTGCTTTCTTTAGAATTGTGAAAAGTAACAGATTTGAAGAGAGTATTCTCTAAAAATCAGGTGATTAAAAATAGCCCTGGCCCAGAGGCAGGGAAATGCATTATCTATCACAGTAGGAAATAAAACTACATAAGAATTGGGCTGTGCTTTCTCACCTCAGTCCCTGAAGTTTTTCTGTTGCATGGCACATCTGGGAGCAGAGGAACAGATTTTTGTTTCAGACCATTTGGAAGGTACAAATCCAGAGGGTTTGCAGCTCAAACATTGGTGCTGTCAGTCTGAATTAAGCTGATTTGCTGAACTGCAGCAGTTAATTAACAGGCCTGCTCAGCAGTTCTAACCTCCAAACTTGCTGGAATGGGATCCCATAAAAATTGCATGTAGGCTATTTCAACGTAAAGTTTTAATTTTGGCAACACCTGTGGATGGCAGGTATCTGTGTATTCTCTGGCTCTTCTGTAGTGCTGCCAACAGATGTGTCCACAAACACAGGCTGTGATGGGTTTGGAATGCGAATAGACTAGTAGCCTTTGATTCTCCCTCACCAAACCATGGTCTGGTTGTTTCTGGTATAGCTGGATTTTGAGTAGGCAAAGAAGAAGTGAGAAGATCAGTATCTAATTATGAAAAGCCCTAGGAGTTAAGGTTTCTGCAGTTTTACCAACTTGATGTTTTTCTTTCAATTGTCTTTGTGGAAAAGAAACTCTTCAAGTAATTTTTATAAATGCCAGTGAGGGGACTTCACTGGAGATACTGAGTTTTACAGATTGTATGTGCTGATTACTCTGGCCTCCAGGATCAAGGGGAGCGTCTAGTTTCTCTTCCTTTCAGATTGCAGCTTCAAAGGAAGCGTTTGTTTGTTGCCCAAAGGGGAGGCTGAGTGTGAAATAAACATCTACAAACTCTGAAGCACTTCAGTGTTTACAGACATTTGTGGGAGAAAAGTGCTGCAGCTTAAAAAATACCCAGCCCAGTTGGACATAAATACAATATAATCACAGATGATTAAATGTTCCAGTGGAGAAGAGCCCAGGATATTTTAACTCATTTCTTTCTCTCTGTGGTGTCCTTTAGGAGAAAAAGCTTATCAAAGTATTTGCCATCAGCTGATTTCCTCCCCCCTCCCTCCCTCCCTGCTGCTATAAATAATTCCTGCCTCTTTTGTTTTCTAGAGTGAGTATATTGCACCCTGTGATTGCAGACGAGCATTCATCTCTGGATTTGATGGCTCTGCAGGTATGGCTCTCCAGAACTTGGGTTATTTCTAATATACATCATTCCCTTGTAAAGAAATAGTCTCATTCATGGCATAGTGGCAGGATGGAAGAGGAAACATACCCAGCTTCTTTGGATTTTCTTCCCATTTCAGCATCTGCAGAATTATGTCTTGGCTACCCACTGGAATTATGTAATATCAGAGCAATAACAAGTTTTCAGAAAATGTTTGACCCCTGAGTGAACCATTGGTAAAGTGAAATCCTGTTAACTCTTTCATGTAGTTCTTGTAACCTACAGTCATTGCTTTTGATGTGCAGCCAGGACGAACAGATTTTCACATTACCCATTTGGGCTGGTGAATAGTAGATGGGCTCTAGCTAGCCTTTCTGTTTAAACAGAGCCAGGGCCAGAAGCACTGCATTTGGAAACTGAACACTGTGGAAAAGTTTGCTTATCTTGCTGAGACAGGATGTTTTCTTGGCTGTAGGGTAGGTCTGTATTTCAAGAGACCTAGTTTTCACCCTAGCTCTACCCTAAGTTCTTCAACTTACCCTCCTGTGGAATTGTTCGAAAGTCACTTTAGTCTCGGGGTCTTTTTTCTTCTCCTAATTGTAGATGGGTTTAATAAATACCGATACCTATCTGTTTGGAAGGTCCATTCATCAGTTCCTGTGACCTGCTCTGGGACCTCACATGGGAGGTGATAAATGCAGGACCATAAGCAGCTGCTAATGGATAAAATGAATCCTGTATTAATTTCATGCCTTCTGCGTGGCCTCTTCATAACCTTCCTCTTCATTTTGGGCCTTTGTTATTTACTTTGGAAGGTCTGTGTTCTCTGCCCCACATTCAGTGAATCAGTGAGGTTTCACACACTGTTTCTTGCTTCATCTTTTTCAGGCTGAAGCAGCTTAAAATGGAGTTTGTCTTGAGGGGGTTAAGCAGAAAACAGTGGATTTGTATTTGGAAACTGCTCTGCTAATCTAGATTTCGTTTTCTGGTTACTGGAAGTATGGTCAAGATGGAGGAACTCAAAAGACTTGGATTCAGTTTCTGTTTGTGCCTTGGTTTGGCTTTTTTTAATTGCCAAGGGCATGGCAGCTAGCGTGCCTTGCTGAGATGTTCCTGTCCCTCAGCTGTCTGTTTGCATCTCTCCATCTGGAGTCAGTGGAACAGGGCAGACACTAAAAGGAGCAGTGGTTTATATTCATATTTCCTGTTCAGCCATCTCTTTGCTTGAGCTGTGCGTTTGGGAAGGGGTGCAGCTGACATCTGGGAGTGATACCCACATCTCCTTGCCTTGTAATTCTTGTGGATGTCCAGAGCCCAGGTTTCCTCCCCATAAGAAGTAGGGATGAAATCTGGGGATGCACACAGTATGTGTTACTGTGATCACAGCCAAGTGGAGACCACAGTCTCTGTTACAGAAGGTTTGGAAAGCCCCAGTTACTGAGTTTCACTGAGTGGCTGAGGTATGTTCAAGCTGAATTTATCTGGGGCGATTCAGTGACATGCATTGTTTTGCATACTCTCTGAAAGGATTTGAAAGGTCGTAATTCAGGAAGAACAGTGAATATCTCCACTGGAACGGGACTAACTTTTTGACAGTGAGCAGAGCTGCCTTTTGGGGAACTGGGATGTATTTCAAACATTCCCTCTGCTGTCTTGTCTCTGCATGGTGGCTGCCCACCTAAGTCACCACATCTCTCTGCCTTCCTGCCTAGGTACTGCCATAGTAACTGAACAGCATGCAGCCATGTGGACAGATGGACGCTACTTCCTGCAAGCTGCACAACAAATGGACAACAACTGGACTCTCATGAAAATGGGTATGCAGAAGGCTGGGGTACCCTCCACTGAAAGCAATCACAGTCTGTTGGGTCACTTTCCATGTTACAACTGTAGGGATATCCCACCGTTAGGGGGCTTAGAGACATCTTGGATTAATACTTTGTTGCTCCTGAATTAGTGTCCTGTGTCTCTTCTTGCCCAAGGTTCTAGACAGTCATTAGTAGATGGATCAGTTGTGTTAACTTGGATATTTTTGTGTAGTGTGGGAATGCTTCTTTGAACCTCTGAACTTTTTTTTTTTTTTTTAAATCCATGGAGGTCTGAAAGACACACCGACTCAGGAGGATTGGCTAGTGAGTGTCCTTCCTGAAGGCTCGAAGGTGGGAGTGGATCCTTTCATTATTCCAGCTGGTTGGTTTTACTTCATATTATTACTCTGGGTTGAGCAAGTACATTTTGCTTCCTTGCTTCTCTGGCTAAGCTGTTGTGTGATGGTATGTAGCTAACCATGTTTCAGCCCAAATGAGGTGATGTGTTAACCAGTTATGCAAAGCAGGTTGTATTTTGATTTTAGGAATGTCTCATGAGTGCTTCACAGCAGTGGACTCCAAAACACAGGGGGTGAGAACTACTCTTCAGCTTACAGTGACCTTACCTGAAAAGCTGAGTCACAATCACAGACTGACTTGGGTTGGAAGGGACCTATAAGGGTCATTAATCCACCCTACCCTGCGATGAGCAAGCACATCTTCAACTAGATCAGGTTTCTCAGGGCCCTGTCCATCCTGACCTTGACTGTTTTCTGGGATGGCGCATCTACCACTTCTCTGAGTTTGAGTGTTCACCACTCTCATTGTAAAAAATTTCTTCCTTATATTTAGTCCAGTCAGTCCTCTTTAAAGTCATTACACCCTTGTCCTGTTGCCACAGGTCCTGGTAAAAAGGTTTGTCCCCATCTTTGCTGTAATCCCACTTGAAGTACTGGTAGGCCACTCTAAGGTCTCCCTGGAGCCCTCTCTTCTCGAGGCTGAACAACTTTAACTCTTTCAGTGTGTCCTCATAAGGTGCTTCATCCCTCTGATCCTTTTCATGGCACTCCTCTAGACCTGCTCCACCTCCTTGGAACATTGGAGTCCCAATCCACCTCCTTTTGTCTGTGCTGTGGTTTGTCACAGGCACTTCAAAACAAAGTTACTAAATGCCTTGGCATGTGAGCCTGAACATCCAGGCAAAACTCATCCTGCTTGGTGGTCCTGGCATCTCTGCAGCTCTCTCTGTATGAAGCACAGGTATCCCATCTAGTCATGCTTCAGAACATAGGACTTAATTCAAAGATCACTGCAGGCAAGGAGAGACATTTGCTTGATTCAGATGAGCTAAAGATGAGACGTGGCTGTGCGGAAGTCCATTTGATCTCTCATTTCTGGCTTAAATCTAGCCTGGCTCTACACTGGGGTAGAGGACAATATTACAACAGTCTTTGTGGTGCCTTCATCCAGTGACTTCTGTCTCCCAGCTGGGCATTTTTCTTTAGCTCAAGTGTGAGGCTTCAGGGCTGCAGGGTTCTGTACTTGCTGCTGGCTGTAGTGGCTGCGTTTGAAATGTAATTTCAATAGCTTTTGCTTTGTTTTTTAAGGGAATGGGAAGGAGAGGCTGGAAGAAACAGAGAGTTTGTCCTCTGTTAACAGGGCCATTGTTGAACTAGCATATGATCTTTACTCTTTTCCCTTTGGCAGACCAGTGGAAGAGGATGTCCAAAGCCTTGAGAAGTGCTGGCCACGACCTTGTACCTGTCAAAGCAAACCTGATCGATACAATCTGGACAGACTGTCCTCAGCGCCCCTGCAAGCCTCTCATCACGCTTGACCTGAGTTACACAGGTGAGAAGCATAACTCTCAATAGACAGGGACTATTTCTATGCCCTTTTGCTTTCCTCTTACAAAGCAGTGAGAAAGACCTCAACTGATGGCCCCTTTGCCCTCAATATTTCAAATAACCATTTGCTAGAGGATTGATAACTTGAAAACAAATTCAAAGATGTCTGGAGGGCAGCTTCCTTGACATAGTTTATGTCATTTATTAGGAAAGAGTGAGGACCACAAGCCAAACACAGTGTGTTTTGTGTGTCTCCAAAATCCAAAGCATTGCTCTGTGTTTGCATCATCATCCTCAGTAAGTTAGTGACTGTAGCTTTTCATGTTGTGTTTTGCAGGGATCAGCTGGAGAGACAAAATTGTAGCCCTCCGTTCAAAAATGGCTGAGAGGAAAGTCCTATGGTTTGTGGTAACGGCCTTGGATGAAGTAGCTTGTAAGTCTTTGATTCACTCTCCTCAGTTCTTCCTACAAAATCAGCATTATTCCTGCGTTGGAAAGGAGGAATCCTGCCAGAGTGGGAGGCATTTATGACAGCCAATATGTTTGTTTGTCAGTTAATTTGTATCAAGTGCAGTGATAGTAACAGGTCACAAACAATGAGCCTGTATTTCCATGCGGTTTCTTTTACGCCAATGGAGTCCCTGAGTATATTTTTTGCCCAGTACATGCAGCAAATCACAACCTTAGAAAAAACAGTTCAGGCAAAGGGAAGAGAAGGTTATATATAAAGCCCAAGGCAGTTTGAAGTGTAAAAAAGACCTATGGGATTTTATGGCTGTAAAATATCTTGATGCTGCCTCACCCTATGGAGAAGATGGAGGCTGTTTTCTGCTGTGGAGGCTGAGCTATAAACAAAGCAATGCAACATGTGGCTTTGTATCCATAAGGCCAGGGTGGGGTACACAGCATTCATAGTAATCTTCTGAATTGTCACAAATTTTTAAGTCAGTCTCTGCCTCTCCAGTGTTTGGCAAGTGCTTTGGTTAAAACAATTAAGTCAGGGCTCAACTTGTATTTCCAGATCATTTCAACACAGAGTCCCACTAGATCTACTTCTCCATGTCTGGGGCCCAGGATGACTAGGTCTCCACACCCTGGCTCCCAGCCCAGTGCGTAGGAAGGGAGAACGGCCAGAAACAGCAGTGGTTCTCCCAGGACTGTTGTTACTAGTGCTGTGTGTCCTTTGTGCAGAAATCACTGATGTGCAGACTGGTGCAGTGGGAAAACAGTGCTGGCAGAGTATGAGTGCTGCTAATGCCTGTGCCCCACATCTGATCTGAAGAGGTAGAAATGGAAGGTGACATGACTTGTCCCTAGCTCTGGCATTGCCAGTGCAACATCTCAGTGCTGGGAGAAGACAGCTTGCGGGCTTGTGGGCTCTCCTGGATCTGGGGCAGTGAGCAAAGGGCTTGCTTCATGAAAGAAACACTTCTGAGAGTGGTGATATGACTCCTCCCTGGGGAGGATTGCGTGAGCAGAGATTGAGTGTCTCACCTTTTCAGGCGCATCTCCAATTAAATTAATGATAAATTGGTGCCCTGAGGTGGTTTCAGATTAAATGTCTTGAGCAAAGAGCAAAGCCAATCTTGTTTATGAATTGAGGTTTTAAGATGGACCAGAGAAGGTCATGAGAGAAGCTTATTGCTAGGTGCCTGGTTGATTTTGTATCCTAAAGGGGGGAAGTTGTCTTTAATTTTATCTAATTCAATTCACTTTATTAAATGCCAGACAAGATTCTGGGGACAGAAGGAAAGCCACAGAAGAGACTGTTGCACTGGGAGTCCGCTGAGGGAGAAAGTTTGTATCCATGCATTAAAGAGTTCTTTGTGGCTTTTTCCTGCTTTCAAGTGACCTACTCCTTCCCTGGGGAGAATCCAACTCTATTTTTATTTTGTGGCAGAATTTGCAGAGTTCGATGAGTACAGTGCTGGGCTGTGATTTAGGAGATGTTGGTTCTTTTTGCAGCTGCCCTGCTGGCTGGCCTTATTGCCTTGAGTAACTCATTTCAGCTAATTGGGTACCCTGGAGTTTTTATTCGACCCTATAAAACCAGGAGTTTGGAGCTGCTGAACGTCGACATCCCCTCTTGACATTTCTGGAGTTGTAAGGGATAAAATCTTTATAAAACCCCATAAGACTGCAGCCTGAATCTGAGATGTTGGAGACAACCAAACAAGAAGCCCTTTTGGAGTATTTTAGTTTCCCTTCTTCACTTGAGTATCAAAACAAGCATTGGATTAAAATGATAATTTGCAACTTCGAAGTCTTCTGGCTGTTGAGAAGTGAGCTTTTATTGTATTGCACAGACCAGAAAGGGAAAAAAAAATCTACTTAACATGTCCTTACCTTTTTTACCTGTATGTGCTTTATTCCAAGCCAACCCTCCTTCAGAAGTTAAACTCCCAATTTCCTTGCCTGATGAGTGTTTAAACTGCTGTTCTGGTGCCACCTCCTGGCAAAAACTCGGGATTGCTGGAAAAGGAGCAAGCCATGGGCCAAGCGCCCATGGCAACTCGTTACATGACAGTTTGCCTGAGATTGTTTTTGGCTTTCTTTAATGTTGCAAAAGATGATCCAGGACTGTGATTCTTGGCATTCTTTTTTTTCCAGGGCTTTTCAACCTCCGAGGCTCTGATGTTGAGTACAATCCTGTGTTTTTTGCATACGCCGTCATAGGAATGAACACAATCAGGTGCTTGTATTCTCCTCTTCTGTCCCCCAAGATGCATTTTGCTGTGGGAGAGTTGTTCGAGCAAAGCATTGGTCTTTTTGAAACACCTATGCTTGGGCTCTTTAATGACCTTTCTGAGCACTTCTGTCCTCAACATTAATTACTCTCCTTCCCTCATCTGAGCTAGAGAGACAGCCAAGAGCTCTGCTGCATTCCTCAATACCACGGGTGACTTGCTGGGTGACGTTGGGCAGGGTGGCTGACCCCTTTGTCTATCACCCTGAAATAACTTGAAGGGCCCTCAGAGCCCTGTGTGAAATGTGGATAAAAGGCAAAACTGGCCTTGGAAAACTTCTCTGATATCATCAATGAGTCACTTCAAAACTGCAGGGACTATGCTGAATAGTTTTGGGGCTGGTTAATGACAGAAAGCTGTCCTGCCCAGCGAGTGTAAGTCTTCTAGAGGCATCTTCAACTGCTAGCTAGATGCATCTGAGGTAAAAGGTTTTGTGTGAAGAGTGTGCAGAACTTTCTAATTTAGAGAAAGCAATAATAAAGTGGTACTGGGAAGAGCATTTACATTTTAATTTCCAGATGTTGCCTTTTAAAAATAGCCATTATTTACCTCTCTTGCTCTCTCCTGCTTGATCTGTAGTGATGGGATGCAGCCATTTTGAATGTGTTGTACAAACAAAAGCACTGTCAGCTCCTTTCCTCTCAGCAAGGTGGTACATCTTAATTTCAAAGCAGGATTTAAGCTGTGTGAAGGTCAGTGATTAAAACAATATAGAACAAGGTGTAGCACATGATTACAAAGTCTGTTCTTCCCAAATTGTCACCAGAACTGTTTCTCCTTCCCTTCTTTACTCCAGCCACTGTCAGATGTGATCCCACCTATCTGTTCTTTCTAATTTGTTTCTCAGGCTTTTCATTGATGGTGACCGCATGATGGACCCAGCTGTGAGGGAGCACTTGCAACTAGACTCCACCCTGGAACCTGAGTTTAAAATCCAAGTGATGCCCTATGGATCTATCCTCTCAGAGCTGCAGACTATTGCTGCAGGCCTCTCACCCAAGGAGAAAGTGTGGCTCAGTGACAAAGCCAGCTATGCTCTGACTGAGGCCATTCCCAAGGTTAGTGGTCCTTGTCAGGGAAAATACTTTTCTCCTCTCTGCTCAGCATTGTCTGGAAAGGTGTTAATGAGGGCAGCTGGTCTCAGCTTCTCCTCTGCAAAGCATGAAGCAGGCTGGAAGTTGTACGTAAGGGGTTCAGCTTTACTGAGGTATCGAGGGATTGTTAATCCTGGGGTTGCTCTCACTGACGCTGCCCTTCCAACTTGCTAAGCTGATTTACCAAAGAATTGTCAGCTTAAGATAAGACAAGTACAGTGCGAGAGGGGAGGGAGAGAGCAGGGTGAACTTGGGTCACCGTGCCCATGACTGGAACATCAGCCTTATGTGGACCAACAGTAAGAGCCATAAAGTTGAAGAAAATGAAACAAGAAAGATGGCTGGGGCTTTTGGGGTAAGGCATTTGGCTTAATCTGAATGTCTGATTATGGTGCCCCATATTTATTTCAGTGGCCCCATATTTATTTCAGGATATCAGGCAGAACCAGAGTTTTTGTATCCAAAAACAGGAAAGACAGGGCAACAGAGCTGTTGCAGCAGGGAACCTTGTTAGGACACAGATAACCTGCATGCACTGGTTGTCCATGCAGTGAGTGCATCTGCTGAGGAACAGCTGCAGCATCAGAAAAATTCCTATACAGATGTACTAGCAGTATCTTACCCTTGCACTTGAACTTGACTTTCCTAGTCCTTCAGTCCATCTAATATTCCAGTAGTCATGGAAGGAGATACCTGGGGAAGGACACAGCAGTGATTATGGACAAATAAGCTATATTCCATGCATGTGGTGTATATCTTGTTTGCTACATGTTCTCTGGAATGCTGTCCAGTTTACAGAGTTTCTGCCTCTACTGGCAGGCAGGTATCTCCTGCCTCTCTTGTGTACTGTGTGGTTGTGCTGCAGGTGTGTAGAGGATACAGCCATACCCACAGCAACAGAGCTGACTCATGGGGCCTGAGTGCTTTTCCTGTATACAGGAGTTTTAAAACTATATTTCTGTGTCTCCCAAAAGACAAAATCCCAAGAGCAGGGTCTGCTTGCATATCCCCAGGCTGCCACAGTTTGATAGCAGCACAAATCTGTACTTAAACTCTGTCTCTGAAGGCTAAAATAGCAGGAACTGTGTGTTATTTTTCTCCGGTGGTGACATTGATTTATATACCTTAATAGCTTCATTGCACTCGGTGCACCAGGATAGATGGTAAAAAAAAACAGGTCTGGCAAGTTTTATTGCTTTCAATGAGTGCCTTTAATACAGGATGTATTTCTGTGCCTTTGCACTGGGTTCTGCAGGACACACAGTTTTTTGCCCCTGACCAGGGCTAAATCTTCTGACACCATCAATCCATTTCTGGGTCCAAATCACCTCTCAATACAGGATACTGACATTTTGCTTACTCTCTTTTGTTCAGTGTAGCAGAAAGCGTGAAGCCTATGGAGCATTCAGGATAAATTGTTGTTGCTCTTTTGACTTCAGAGTAGAATACCCATTGCTGTAGCTGGAGTCAATGAATTAACCCCAAAGTGGATAAGTTGCTGTAGATGATTTACACAGGACATTCCTATGGAAAAGTACAGCAGGTCTGGCTTAGGTTACAGAATGTAATGAGTTGTAGTGACATTATTTACCCCTTTAGCACTGGAAGTTTTGGCTGATACTGAGTCATTGCAGTGCTGCATGCCCTCTGTATGCAATGATAGAGTCCCTGCCTCAAGGAGCTGTCTCTGTTCGATAGAAAGCAGCAGAGGAAGGACTGAAATATCTTGATTAAAAAAAAATACTGGAAGAGCAAAAGGTTTCCCAGTTCCCCATGCTGGATACTTCTCTCTAGCTCTACACCACTTTCTGCCTGCTGAGCAATTGGCCTGGGGTGCTTTGAGAACCACAGTGCTGGAAGTCCATCTACTACCTGTCTACATCAAAGCCAAATATTGATGTTGGCAAAAATCCGGTCCATTATTAAACACAGATCTGCAAACCCTTTATAGATTTTCCTACAGTTACATGTAAATATACTTTTCACAGAAGATTAATAGAACCTGCCAGTATTTGTAAGATGCAAGCCAGTTGAAGAATCTGACTGTTGAGAAATTTTGTCCCTGGCTCTGATAAAAGGACTTTCCTGACTTTGTTGTGGCTTATTCAATACATCAGTTTCTGCATGATGTAGTGCTTGGCTACTTTTGAGAACTCAGAAACTGTAAGCCTGTAGAATTTGTTGAAGGTCTGCTAGGCCTTTCCCATGAATTTGAGTGGTGTTAATTTAGTATGCTGGTGTATTGAGAATTATACATGTTGTTTAATTCTGGCTGTTATGCAGGTACTCATCCCATCTCCCAATACAGAATGAGTTGAGCAGAGAACTGTGAGGCAAAGGATTTCCTTTTCATTCTGCCTTCTGATGCCAAACAGAAGGCTTGAGCATGTCACCTTAGTTGGTGAAGACATGCTCAGAACCAGCCAAGTATTCCTGCTAATGTGAGGACAGCTGATGCTGGGGACAAGCACAGTGGTAAGGGATCAGTTGCTAGTTCTTAAAGCAGGACCACCCTGTCCAGGCAAGAGAAAGCTTTCTTTTAAACCATTGATGTAAGCTCCCTTCAGAAGTGGACAGCTTGTAAAGCTTGGGTCTGCAAAGGCCTTTCATGTGTTTGTTAGAGCTGCTGATCCTTGGAAGTGGTGATGCCTAGTACTGGAGGAGCCAGAGCCTCAGGGCACCCTCCAGGTTTGACTCCAATGTCCTGTACCTTGGGTGAGTGTTTCTCAGTGACTGTCTTTGGGTCTTTAGAGTATAACAACAACAGGAAACCCAGACATTGATATGTATAGTATTTAGGATGTCCAAATGTTCACCCTGCTTCATGGCAAGCTGTCGACCCTTTAGTTTCTTGGATTTCCCTGTGGTTGTTCTTCCCTCAGTCAGGGGCTCTTTCTCCTTTTTATTCCCCAGTGCACTGAGATTACTGGCAACTAGTATCTCTCAGCACTGAAGGTTGAGAGAGACTGCCTTGTGGCCAGGCTGAGTTATTGAATCTGTAGGATTATGTAGTCTGAGTAATCCATGAGTAATCCCTGTCCTTCTGCTGCAGGCTTACCGATACCTCACCCCATATACCCCCATCTGCATTGCAAAAGCTGTGAAGAACTCATCGGAAACAGAAGGCATGACAAGAGCACATGTAAGTGAAGCATGGAGATCCTCCTTGCACATGACAGAGGTTTGCTTTACATTTATGGAAAGAAATTACATTTTTCTTTCAGTTCTAGTGTTTTGGATTAAAAAGCAAATGAGAAATTGGATGGCAAAATAAAAATGGTTTTCTGTCAGACATCTACTGCTGTCTGTTTGCTTGTTTAGCATTCCCTTGGAGTGAAAAACATTTGTAATGGTGTGAAGAACCAGCCTTGCTCTGTTGGAAGACTGGGCAGGCTTAAGAATTGTTATGTAGAGTATGAACCCTCAAAGAGATGTTCTCTCCCCATTGTTGTCTTTCTCAGTGGAGTATTCAAATTGTTATCACTTGAATAAACATAACCTAAAGAATACAGAGAAATTTTTTGATATATAGTGCAAAACACAGGCCAAGAGGTTCAGAAGCAGCCAGTGTCCTCAAAGCACTCCGTTTTTCTGTCATCATCATGGCACTCTTGGAAGTGAGGCTGATTTCTCATGAAGCCTCATACTTTCAGGCAAAGAAATTGTCTTTTAAAAACGTTCACGGTGGACCTGAATTTTTCTCGTTTATTTCCTGTTAATTTTCAGTCAGCATTTCTCACAACAGGAGAGAAATCTGGCAGTTAAAGCAGAGCTGGCAGTTGTGGGCTTGTCCCATATTTTCTTCTAGCTTCTTTGGAAATTCTGATTTTCTATTTCAATGTTTTTCTTTCCCTGTTAGTTCAGGGGAAGGAAAAATACTGGGCAGAGGCACTTTGTCACTTGCCACTTGAGGACAAAATTGTGTGTTGCTCTTGTACCCTTGCTTCCTTCTTGTACCTGCATGCTGCAAGCATGTAGGAAAAAAAAAAGGAAGAAAAATGGAAGTCATCAGGCAAGGCAGAAGCCAGAAACTGTGACAAAAAGTGTGGGGTGCCTGTGTGTCTGAAGGGCATATTCTCCCTGTTGCATTGCCAGATGTGTCATTTCCATCATTTGAAGTGCAAAATCTTCTGTGCTGAAGTAGAAGAGACTAGCAAACCATGTGTGGGGTAAAGCCAGTGTTTGCTGAGTTCTTCAAAGTAAGATACCTTGCAGCAGTAAACCTTTATTACTGTTAATTTAATTGTCTGGATACATTTGCAGTTCTTGTATTAATTACAGGATACAGAACCTGAAAAGACCTCTTAAATATCTCTTAACTTTGTATTTCTGAAACTTGCAAGTTGAAATCTTTTGTATCAAAAATGTTTATACTGAGACTTGATAAATCTTTTCTCTTTTGCGAATTCTAACATAGATTAAAGATGCTGTTGCCCTGTGTGAGCTCTTCAACTGGCTGGAGAAAGAGGTATTGTATTCATTTTGTTAAACCTGTAAATTTTATTGCTATGTAAAATCCTTAATTGGCATAAACTTTTTGACAGTATTTATAGTGTCTCACCTAAAAGCTGGGGAAATAGTTGGGATTTTATCTGTTTCTTTTGGGAAAATTCAGTCATGCCTGATGCAC
Source organism: Turnix velox (assembly GCA_013400935.1). Classification (NCBI taxonomy): domain Eukaryota; kingdom Metazoa; phylum Chordata; class Aves; order Charadriiformes; family Turnicidae; genus Turnix; species Turnix velox. Next base: position 145,559 of record VZTY01035104.1, read on the forward strand.
CCAAGGGTGAGTGAGTTCTTTTGAAAATGTACTTCTGTTTGTTTTGCACTGAACAATGTCAAAGCAAGGGAGGAATTGCCTGAATGAGCTTTGTGTAGTTAATATTGTTTGTGCTGGTTTGGCAGTGTAAATTATGGCATAATATACAGTTTGGTTTATCACTTTGGGATTGTTCTCACAAGGTTCAGTGTTGCCTGGCAGTATAGAAGAGATTTGATGTTTATGAGCGGAGAGGTACGGTCATGCTTGTGTGCACTGTAAAAGGGATAAAGAAAAATTACTCATATTTGCTCTGGGTTAGAAATACACTGTGAAGGAGCTGAGTGACAGGTGTTACACAGCAGTGTACTAAACTGGCTTCCTTCTTGGCTACTGCAGGTCTAAGCCCATTGACTTTACCTATTCATGTGGCTTGATCACTTCCAGAAGGTGCCTTTTTACATGTTTGAGTACCTCAGGAAGTCTGCCTCTGTGACTGAGACCTAGCTCTTGCTCCCCTATGCCTGCTTTCCAGTACAGGGAAGTTGTGTCACAGATTTCAGTTTAACAAATGCCTAATGTAGAATTTAACACCCTTTGTTTTTCCTGCAACTGCTTCCATTTCTGATTTAAAAGCATAAAAATTCTGCTAATACCATGGGCTGTTGGAGAGAACTATTTCTGCTTAGTGTAACCTGTTTATGAAGAGGTGTTGTCTTGTGAGATGGTAGCATCTGTATGTATCTCAGTGAAGTTAATGCTTCACTAGCTGCACTTGTTACTAAACTAACTGACCCTGCTGTGACTGTCTCTTCTTTCCACCTCTCACATGCACTGCACACCATTGCTAGGCTTGTGCTTGCCATTACTGAGGAATGAGGACAGAAAACCTGAAAAGAGACCACTTCCAAAACTGGCTTTCCTAGTGTACTGACAAGGCTGACTGCTTATGCCTGTAACATTTTCTTTGCTCTTGGTTTACTAATTCAGCCTTCACCTTTGTCCACTAGGTTCCAAAGGGAACAGTAACAGAAATAATTGCTGCAGACAAAGCAGAAGAGTTTCGCAGGTAAAAAGTCAATCCCTTATTGAGTATATTTTATGGGTGATGTTTTTATCCTTTGCTTCTTTGCTTTTATTTTATTCTTTAGAAATCCAGCTCAGTCACAGACATATTGTACCCAAGGACAAACCATTACTACAGGATTTCTTTGAACGCTTGAAAGTTGAGGAAGAATTGGGTCTCTTGGGAGATAAACATCCCAGCCCACTGGATCCTATCTGCTTTCCTTTTGAGATAGCATTGAGGAGTGCTGCAGGTTAGGACACTTAAATATAGGACAGTTGATTTGTTACCACAGAGTTGCTGATGTGTTAGATTTTCTCCTCTTCTTTTGGAGAATGAGAACCATTTGTATTGAGAAATACTCCCATGTGTACATCAACAGAAATTGTAAAAAGAAGAAATTGTTCAGAACATCTCTTCCCTGAGTGATCTGGGGTTTTTCTGCTTGTAAGGAAAGGATAGGGATGAAAGGAAATTTCCAGATGGTTAGGAGGGTACAACTTCGATCTGTAAAATTCTCCTGTTTGTTTGTGCTTGCCCAGGTAGCTTTCAATGCTAAGGGGAAGGCTGAGATGGTGGGAAATTAAGAATGGGGCATTCCAGGTGCCTAATGTGCCCCTCTTGCTTTTGCTATAGCGATCACAATCTTTTCTTTCAGCCAACAGAAAGACTTTGTTGAATTGAGTTTTGCTACGATATCAAGCACAGGCCCAAATGGAGCCATCATTCACTACAAGTAAGAGAACTACAACTTCTCCTTTCATCCTTTAGCAAACATAGTGAGAATGAGCTGTCTGGCTTTCTGGAGTCACCAGAGAGTACTCCAAGGACATGTAGTCACTGTTGATTGTCATCTTACTTTATTCCACCAGAACTTCCACATTTACTAAGTAAAGGTATCTCCCTGCTGCCAGCATGATCTGCTCAGGGGCCATAGAAAAGGGTTGTTTTTTGAGTGGAAGTCTGGGAAGGACAAGTATGAAGAGTAAGCTGTTCTGAAATGTGTCCAGAAACAGATGTTGAGGGTTTTGCTGGCAGCAACAAAACTATTCTCTGTACTGTAGTACAGACAAATACACTCTTCAGTATGATCCCTGCTCAGCATGTGTGGGATTTCCATCACTGCCACAAGAAATCGGGACCGACGCATCTAAGCTTGCGCTTAATATGATTTCTGGACTGCAGACACTTAACACTGTGGAACAAAAAAGAATTTGTGTTTAACTGAACAGGCCAGTTCCTGAGACCAACAGAACACTCTCTGTGAACGAGATCTTCCTCCTGGACTCAGGAGCACAGTACAAGTGAGTGGAACGAACTGCTACATTTTCTGCTCCCAGTGACCACTTGTAAGGTCAGCTTGCAGTTGCTGTGGCAAGCATAGCAATATGTTGTTAAGGTCAGAAACAGGTGGAAGAAGGTGGAAGAGAAGCAGGGCAGCACTGCCCTGTGGTGTTCCCTGCCTTTCCAGACAGACTGTTAGTCAGAGTTTCTAATCTCAGGTTTTCAGGTGTATTTTTGGGAATGTCTGTTGACTCAGTGTATTTTTGACAGGACCATTCAGTGGCCTCAGTTTCTGCAGCTGTTAACTGTGGAACTCTGACCATATGGAAAATGAAAGAAGTGATGTTTTTAACCAGAGTAAATAGATGAAAAGTTGTTTGTTCAGAAAGATGCAGCCCTGGCTGCTCCTTTGAGGTGAGCTTTGTCTTTGGAGCCATGCCTTTTTGTTGTCGGTCAGGAAAAGCTTTGAAAAGGAACCATACAGATATCCTTTGATAAGATTTTTACAAGGAGATCTTTTTTTCCTCCCCTCTGATGGCCTAATTAATGATTTCCTTCGTGCCACTATGAAAAACAGCCCTTTGAATACAATGTAAGCTGGACATCAATGGCATTGTGACAGGGATGCTCTGCTTGTCCCTACTGGGAAGTTAAACCGTGAGTTCTTTGTGACCATGGCCTGTGTGTGCTGGGAAAAAGCGTAGGCACAGGAGTGAGTGTTTCAAAGGGAACTCATTATTTCAAGAGCCTCTGTGTTCTTGACAGCAGGCTCAAAATTATACTTGTAGGAGGAACTTAAGAGCCAGTTTCTGGCATCTCAGACTGACTTCTATCCAAATGCTGGATAACTTCTGGAAATCTTAGCACAGGACTTCCTGAGGATGAAAGAGATGTTATACCTCCTTATACTTCCCTTTCCTGAGCTGATAGCTGTCTGTTGTGCATAAGCATGTATTTGTAGTGCATTATTATATAATGAATCATCTTCCATACAAATAATCTAAATTTGTCCTCCTCTGTTCTGCTCTGGGCAGGTACTAGTTGCAGAACCTCAAATTTGCATCATTTTTATGAGCAGCTTAGATACTAATTTGTGAGGAGCTTTGGGATGCTTATGGATGATAGATAACATTTTGAATTGTAAATCATTATTGCTACATCTGGGACTTGTGTGTTCAGGAATTCTTGTGATTAAGAGCTGGTAAATTGAGTGTCTTGTGTAGCACAGAGCAAATGACTTTAGCTAGTTATGAGTTTGGCTGGTTTGCTGCAGTGACTGAGTTTTCTGTGCATTCTCACTTTGATGATCTTTCTTTTTCTCCTATGCCCTTGCTTCCTGCATCTTTGCCTTTGGAAGAGATGGTACCACAGATGTGACCAGGACCATGCATTTTGGTATGCCATCAGCCTATGAGAAGGTAACTTGTCATTTCAGTGTGGTTTGGTGTTGCAGTATGGGCATAGGCCATAAAGGGTTAACAGCTGCTCAGCTCAGGCCTGGAAAAATCCTATCAAGCCACCTGAGGCCTTGGAGCTTGTTTGTGAATCCATTGTTTTGGGAAAGAGTCCTCTATGCGGTGAGAAAGAGTCCTCTATGCGATGGGAACTATGAAGGAGTCAAGGATGGACAAGGTAAACAACGGCCCTGTGTGTTTGGCAGAAGAACTCTAAGAGGAGGGTCTGACATTAATGCAAGAATGTAACCTGTAACCAATCAGTATGTTAGTAGCATTGATAATTAATCATCACTGTATATAAGCTTGTCTCGTGCTCACAATAAACGGATTCTGACAGATCACATTGATCATGGAGGTCAGCCCCTTCTTACACCAATCGTCGTATCTCTTTAGTTTGGGATCTCACTTTAATTATTAGAGATACTTAAACAAATTAGTAATGTGCCCTACTGCTATGTAGTCAAAATGTGCTATTGAGTATAATCTACTTAATAATATGTGACAATGTTTTGATAGAGACTGAGAAGGGGGCTCTCAAACTTCCAAAATATGAACAAAGCAACTGAGAAAATTACACCTTTCTGTCTTAAAATGCTGCACCCCTTTCATCTGCAAAGTGGCATGTCTCCTCTAGGAAATAAAATCAGTAGTAGGAGGAGAAACATTACAGGCTTGTACAACATGGGAGTTAGTGAGTTTTAATTTAATGCAAGGCTTGGTGTCTAATCAGGGCTGCAGGAGTGATTTGTGTCTAGTAAACCTTATCAAAACCCAGTCTCAGACTTATCTGAGAAGGCCTGTGTTGGAAATTCAGCAATATAGTTTTGCTTATTTTAGATTGCTTATTTAATTAAAACTAATTTCATCATTATAGTTTTTACAGTGATGAATAATGCTGTAGGGTATGCTGAGGAAGTAAAAGTGCAGCTACAAAGAAAATCGGTCATGTAGGTCAGGTGAATCCTGCTGCTAAACCTGCAGTCTCAGTTTGTGACACATTCTCCATAATTAGCAGAGAAAGACCTTCAGAGTAGTTTAAACTCTTTCTGCTCTTGATTTGCCCTGATGTTGCCAGCCTTAAGAGAACATGAGCAAGTCTTTCCGGATCTTTCATAATTTCTTTCCATTTCTGAGGAAGACAAAATTTTACTTCCCTCTGTTTACTTATGGCACATATTTCTTTGGTAGGAATGCTTCACCTATGTCTTGAAGGGACATATAGCTGTGAGTGCAGCCATCTTCCCAAATGGAACCAAAGGTAGGTTTGTGAATGGGAATGTTTTTACCTGTGAAGAACCATTAAGTGATCTCAGAGCAACATTGTGGTTGACAGGTCCAGATGTGCTGTTGATGCTGATGTAGCTGTATTTGTTTCCATCACAGTGTTTTGGATTCTCTGGATTAATGGTGCCTTCTCTCTTGGCATTAACTAGCTGAAAATTTTGAGGGGGAAAGCCTGAAATTTGTTGAAAGTGCTCTAGTTGTGGATGATAATGACTTTCATCACTGACACACTAATGCATGTGTGGACTTTCTGTGTTTGGAAGTTGTCTTTGTGCTTACTCATGGCCCTGTCAAAGGAAGAGGTCATTTCCCAGCTTCAAAAAGACTGGCTAATTCTAGTTGTTGTGGAATCTCTTTTATCAGTGAGCAGTATGGGAAAATGACCCACAAAGGAACTGTTTTCATTTTGTGCAGGAGAAGCAGTGACATTCATTCATCTCTGATAAATTCATTGCAGAGCTATTTTCTCCCTGATCAGACACCCTGTGCAAAGATGACTCTTTTCAGAGTTTTCTTGAGTTTACATTCTTGGGTAGATGAGGAAAAAGTAACTGATTAGTGGCATGAGAAACCCCAACTAGAATTGGAGAGTTTCTGAACTTGAGCTTATGGGCTTGGTGTTCACATGCAGGCAAGAGAAATTCTCTACATTCTTGTTGAAGCAATCTTGAATAACTGGTGATCCAGGCAGGAGGTCTGGCTGATGAGTTCACCCAATACAATTGGCAAGTCTTCTACTCTGAGTGCACTTAGTGCAGCTACCTTTAAGAAAGGCACTTAATTCTCTGTGGGAGATTTAACCACCAGATTCTTTCCTGAAAACCTCAATGGAGCAAGGAGCAGTGCAATCTTGCAGTTAAAGGCTGTCTTCTGGTGGCCTGTGTGAGAGAGAGCAAAGAGTTGAGCTCTTCAACTGAGAAAGGGTTTGAGCATTGAATATGCCAAATCTACTCTATAACTTCTAACAATCCAATGACTTGCTTGCTTTGGTTGTTGGTGGATTTTTTGGGGGGAGTAGTGGTGTGTTTTTTGGTTTGTTTGGTTGGGGTTTTTTTGTGAGATTGCCAGGTTTGAGCCTCCACTGTGATTATCAGTGTCTTTGAGGGAGCCTGACTTGATTAAATTCTGTCTCTCTTTGCCTGCAGGTCATCTTCTAGATTCCTTTGCCCGCTCTGCCTTGTGGGACTGTGGTTTGGATTATCTGCATGGGACAGGACATGGAGTTGGCTCCTTCCTGAATGTACATGAGGGTCCATGTGGTATTAGCTACAAAACCTTTGCAGACGAGCCCTTGGAGGCTGGCATGATCGTCTCTGATGGTACTTAGCATTGCTTATTCTTTGTGGTTACTGGGGAGGGACCAAGCTTTAAAATGCAGAGAGAACAAATCAGACAGTGGTGCAAAGGATAGATGAGATCTTAAACTCTGGTCCTGCTTTCTCAGTTTGTTATTTCAATTTTCTTTCAGGCTCTTTAGATAGAGACCCTCTGATTTTAGCTTTCACCATCCATAAGGCACCTTTGCAGTCGTGTACTGCAGGCCTGCTTCCTGCCCTCCACATTGCAGACCTTGGCAGAGCTGTACTGCTGACCAGCACAGCTCTGGCATGCTGCCTCCTGTTCTGCAGTGGAAGAACTGGCTACAGTAAAAGGTGGACAACAGGCTTTCAGGAGCTAATCCTATCTTTGCCATGGGCTATTTGAGGCAGCTGTTAAATCTATACATGCATTATTCTTCCAGTAGTAAATTAACAACCTGCTGGGGTTTGCTGAGAGACTTCCATTCCTTCAGGGTTGCAAAGTCCTCTCAGTGAGTCAGAGGAGCACTCTATAAAATAAGTCTTTTGATGAAGGGGTTACCCACCTTCCTTTCATAAAGACATTAATGTTTTCTGAGTTTTTGGTATTTGGAACATATTTACTCTGTGCTGTTTTTTGACTTGGAAGGAGACACTCTGAGCTCTAGGGCTGTCTGTCTTGTTTCTGCTCCCTTTGAGAACTTTCACATCACCTTGCTCGGGGCTCCTGTGCAGATTAAGTAGAGTCAGGAATTTGTTTGGCTCTGTGGATGCCTGATGTCAAGATTGCTTAGTGACTTCAGTGGACTAAAGCTATGGAGGAGAAGTTTGGCCATAGGGAATGAGTATTTGCACACTGCAGCTACCTTGTGGCTTAGTTAATTACTGTCTGTTTCTGCAGAGCCTGGGTATTATGAAGATGGATCATTTGGGATTCGAATAGAAAATGTTGTCCTGGTGATTCCTGCTGAAACCAAGGTGAATGACCTGCAAGATCAAGATGCACCTTTCTGCATGACTCATTGGTTGTAAAAATTAAAGTTCTGGAGCTTGAGGTGGGAACATTCTGCAGACAGCTGAATCAAGGCTCCTGGTCTCCAAAACCTTTGGTGAAGACTGATTCTAAATTTCCCTTGCATGTGGGGGAACAGAAGACAGTTCTGCTTCTGCAGAATTTTCATAGGTTGAAATGTATATGTGAGAATTGTTTTAAAATGTTTTGTGTCTTCTGGGTATCAAAGATAAGCATCTTTATTTGGCTTCTTAGAGTTGCTGCTGTAGATCTGGTTGATCTTCTCAAGTCAGAATTTTTTTCTGATAGGGAGCACTTGGAGGCAGTTAGAAACAAAACTACAGACAGATTTCACCTTTATAGTTGCCAATCTGGCTGAATTATGCTTTTAGAAATGCCAAACATTGAATGACCACTTAGTCATCAAGTGGTCCTGTACAATTGTGACCTGGAAAATGGGCTTTAGAAAGTGACCACTGAAAGAAGCAACTAAGATTTATATTGATACTCTTTGCTTGAGCTATAAGAAAAAAAGTTACTATAAGTTGCTACACTGTCATCTGAGTGTTTGTTCTGCATTTGTGAGTTGAACCAAGGAGTGAGTGTGGTCAGGGCAGGGCTGTTTCTAAATATTTCAACACATTTTTGTCTTTCTGCTACAGTACAATTTCAAAAACAGAGGGAGCCTGACTTTTGAACCCTTAACCCTGGTTCCAATCCAGACCAAAATGATTGATGTTAATTTGCTGACACAGAAAGAGGTAAGTGAAGCAGTAGATTTGCATTTCCTTCTTTGCACTAGAACCAGCTTGGTCTGTTTGGTTTACAGGAGCAATCCTGAGCAGCCTGACTTTATTTTAAACTTGATCCAGTTTTGGATGGGAGGGTGGATGATATAAACTCTCCATAAGTCTTTCCAATCTAAATTATTCTACGATGAAAGGAGCGAGGGCCCCTCTGATATGTTTTTTTGGTAGTTCTCTTGATACAGTATTTGCTGCTATCATGTCTTTTCCTACTACTGCCTAATTTGTTTCTGTCAGACTATCAAGCTGCCTCCTCAGGGACTGATACTTGTAACTGTCCCATGTTATTTTCTGTATCTACTTGAGACCAGTGCCATTCAGACACATATTCTGCAGTGCTTATGGATTCTGAGCAGCTTCTGTGCTCAGCAGCATTGATTTCCCAAATGGTCTCATACTCTAAACTTTCTGCTTAGGTTTCCCACTACTTTCACCATGGTGTGTTTCATCCTGTTACTCTACCATACTCAACTCATCCTCCTTTTCTGAGTGAGAATCCTGTTTGTATTTCCTTTTTTTTTCTGAAGAGGACTGTGAAGAGTCCCCAAATGAGCAGTAAGGTTACCTGTTCAGATCAACAGGGCCACTGTGTCTCAGAACCGAGTTCAGTTCAGTTACAAATTTGCAAAGCAATTTACTAGGCTGGGCCAGGGTAGCTATTCCCATCTGCTGGAGGCTGTGACTTGCAGCATCTTTAAATAATTGTCAGCTGAACTGAACCTTGGCTCCTCTGAAAACCCAGGACAAATTGCTTCAGTTCCTATCCTCATCAATTGTACAAGGCTCTTCTATACTTGAGGGTTTGATCTTTTTAGGACATGATTCCATCCCAGCCTAATGGCACAATCCCAAAGAGCACACGGGCCTACAAATGTCTTCTAACTATACAAAATTTGTAACAAAACCTGTGGTTATGCTGAATGTCATACCCCTCCCTTTCTGCAGTGTGATTGGGTGAACAACTACCATCGGAAGTGCAGGGAAGTAGTTGGAGCAGAACTGGAGAGGCAAGGCCGGCACGAAGCTCTTCAGTGGCTCATCCGGGAGACAGAACCTCTCGTCAGAGCTCAGTAGCACCACAATGTCTTCAGCTTGTAGACCATCAGGACTGCTTGGTGTCATAGCAATCTATGTCTTCTTGGCCTTTGACACCACTGGGAGAACATTCTTCAGTAAACCTTTGGCAATCAGGAAGGGATTTCATGTAGTGCTTCTCTCCCCTCAGCATGCATGGGTAAGGACAAGGAGGGTGACAGTCTGAACAGTTTTTCTGGGGGAAGGGAGGGGCTGAGAACAGAAAGCAAACAAAACAAACAAGCATGTTGCCTTTGAAACGGGGGTCTTATTGAAATAATCGTTCTATGAGACAATACTGGAATATTTTATATTGTCTGGGTTTTTCACTGTGAAAACGCAGTATTTTTGCATACTTGGTTTCCAGTTGCTAAGATGCTTCCCACACAGCAGGACTGATTACTGAATAAAAGTTTCCAACCCACTGTTTCCCTGGTCTGCCTTCTCTTGCAGTCAGCAATGGCTTGTGTTTGAGAACTTGAGGAAGGACAAGAACCAGATAATTCCACCTTTATATGTGCATCCAGTTCAGGCAGTGGGGCTGCCCTGTGCTGGGCACTGATGTTATGGAGAGGCCTGACAGGAGCCTCTGACAAAGCCCTGTGCTTTGTGACAGACCGTGAAGGGATGTGGTGACACGGGGCAGAGGTTTCTATGTGTATAGCACCAGTCCAGTACTTGTGTCTATTGTTACCACTTGCTGAGCACTTGTATAACCCTTGGCAGTGCAGGATGCGTGGGCAATATCATGGAATTACAGCAATTATTAAGTTTTTAAAAAAAAATTGCATACAATGGACAAAAGGAGGCCTCTGTGCAACTTCCCTTCAAATTCAGCCTCGCCTTGGCCACCAGGAACCGTGCTCTGGATTCCCAGGCAGCGCATGAAGACATCTAGTGGTTAAGTGAGATACTTCATGTTAGAACTTACCAGGCTGGAGTTCTCTGCTCTGTGATCTGAGAATTACACTGTCCAGGAGCATAATGTGAAATGATGGAGTGAGACCATGTTTACTAAAAGAAACAGTCGTTTTTAGTGTTTACACTGAAAATGTGTTAATCAAACTGCAGTTCAAGATGAGATTCAGAACAATTTTGTAACAGCAACTGAAATGCCTGATGTTTTGAAGAAATGCTCTGTGCGAATGGAAATGTTGGTATTCTATATTATAATTTCTTCCTCACAAGAAATACGGAGTTGGAAATATTACTCTCTGCTAAATGTCATGAAGTTACTATTTCCCTCAAGAGTTACAAAAATTGGAAACAGTGTTATGCAGCCAAACAGAAAAGGACTGGGTGGAGAAACAAAGTTGCCTCCTAGTGATTTATCCAAGGAGATGATAAAGCAAAAGTGCTTTCAGAGGTCATTTTCACACCCTGACCTCTGCAGCTGGGTATGTGTATTTAAAAATCCAAGTGATTTTCCATGACTGCCTGGAAGTATTCACTTTCATCTTGGCTGTGGGGAGCACAGCTCCTGTGTCCACTGTGTCAGGAGTGTGTGCTACCGACTATAACAGCTCGGGGCAAACAGTTCTTCAAAGGTGCCTGTTGCCTCGGTAGGTGCTGGCTGTGCCATAGGATCAAAAGACAAGCAGGGCATTTCTGAATGGGTTATGCTGTGACAAAGTGGGATCTTCCCAGCAGAAATCAGTGTGAATAACTGGGAACTTGTCAGCTGAGCACTGCAGCCTCCCCTGGCTGGGTAGGAGACCTGTGGGTCTGGAAGGCAGCTGCTCCCCAGGGCAATGGTGGTGTTGGGGTGAAGTTCAAGTAGATGAATCTTCCAGTCGTCAGGGCTATGTTACTGTCCATGGATGTTCCCAAGAACATCATCCCAGATGTCTTGGCAAAGACCCAACCTGGGTAAGTCTTTCCTTAAACTCAAGGGCAAGTGTTTCCCACGGGAAGGCAGAAGAGGAGGGCTTCTACCAAACACAACAGCCAAGGAAGTTTTTTTCCTCTTGAGCAAAAGCCACTGTGTTCCGCTCATGCATTCTCAGTGGGGAGGGGAGACCACACCTAAAGCAATTGCTGGCTGTGAATGGCCTTCTTAGATCTTTTCACCATCTCAGTTCCTTCTTTACATTCAGATTCCAACCTGGAGCAATTCATAGCGAGATCCCAGAAATTCATGGCTCTTTCATGTCCCAAAGTCCCCTGCAGTACACAGGGACCAGAGACTGGTCAATATGGACTGGTCTCTAGGCACTAGCTCAGGGACCATCAGCAGATACCTTCTTCCCTTCTCTCCCCAGTTCATTCCTCTGTGGGCTACCTGGAGAGACAGGTGGGGGAAGTGGGGCTGGCTGACACACATTCCTAACTCTGAGGCATTTTTCTTCCTCTTCACAAAAAAATAACTACATTTTTGTTCTTTTTCCTGCCTGAGCTTCAGGTTTCCAGTAGAAATGAAGCTTAGCTGCTTTGTTTGACTTTCTTCTCCCAGGTTTTGATTTATTCCATCAGTGCTGACTTCCCCTGGATGCCCTCTCCCTTCTGCTGGTGGTGGGAAAAATGTTAAGAAGAGAGGAACAAGGAAAAGAATGAGTGGAAAAAAACTTTCTGCCAGGTTTAGGTTTTGTTTTTTTTGTCAGCACCATCCACAGAAATGACCATAAAATTATACTGCTCAAGTAAATATTATGATTTTATTTTTCTTTTAATACTTTCTTTAAATAGAGGCTTTTTTTGCTATTGCTGTGGGAAGGAAGGGCCATTATCAGTAATAACATGCTTAATGGTCTCCTTTCAAGCCAGTATTTGCAGTATTTTTAAGTGGGTGTTTTACAGTTTAAATGATGTTGCAAAGCACATTTCTGCCCTTCTGCAGTCTCTTATGGCTTGCTTGCTGGGGTAAGACTGGCTGGTCTTATTACTTTATCTAACCCAGGAACTCACAGTCATCTCCTAGTCCTTTTTCTATCCATGGGACAGGAGTTCAGCAAGTGCAAACCATAACCAAGATCCCCATGGCCAACATGATTTATGCCACTAGACCACTTCCCTCACCATCCCCAGCTCAGCTGTTTGTCAATGTTTGTGCTAGAAATCTCTAGCTGTGCTGTTACTTTGTTTGGGGGCTGTGAAATTCTTTGTTCCCCTTGGAATAAAAATGTTACAGCAGGAAGCAGACCCTATTTTTCAGTGAGGAAAATCCACATTTGCTTTACCATTCAATCATTAGTTGTGACATGTGTGTGTTGACAACATGCCTCATGGTGTACCAGGCTTTTGAGGCAAAGAGACAATTTCTCCTTGAGCAGAGGGATTCATATTCATTATTCACCAGCAACAAATGCTCCTTCTCTCCATAGCTACCCCACTTTCCTCAGACTGAGAGTACTACCTTAAGTGTGCCTACCAGCAGTAAAATCCAGTTGTTTTTTAACTTAAATGGCTCATAAGTCACCAGTAATGGAAACCCCACTCTTGTTTGCATGACTATTAAACTCATCAGTTTCCAGGACAGCTACTGGAGAAAGTTTTTGATTTACAGCCCAGCCTTAGAAAGAAGAAGAAGACTTCTGAGAATATTGTTGCTGAGGGTCTCCTCAGCAAATCATTAAACCAGCCTGACATTTGGGCTGCACACAGTGAATTGAATACCCAGGAGTGATGAGGACCCGGGGTGTGTTGTTAATCCTCTGGTTGCTTCAACAGATAGTGACAGTGAGAGCCAGGTGATTGGAGCAGCCAAATATTAAAGCTCTCCTGGAGATCAGGAGATGACATCTTCTTTCCTTTGCTACTCCTCTGTCATATGGTGCTCTGAAGGGTGTTCTCTGGATGTTTGTTGTGTGGCTGAGGACAGCATGGAGGACACTTGCAGTTTGAAAGATGCTCATGAAGCTCCTCAGCCATTCAGGCAGCTGTCAAAAATGCATCTGATTCTTGGCATCTGATGACCTGTCATTACCCCACACCATCTTCTTTTTGCTCATGTTGGAGATGAGTTGGCTGCTGGTGGTACCATTTAATGCCATTAATTTTATCTGACTTGAAGTAATCCACACCCCATTCCCAGAGTCCTCCCTCTTCTTTCCAGGGAACAAACTGCAGGTCTGAGCATTTGGGGGAGGTGCCTGGAGATCAGGAGTTAACCAAGTTGCGTGGTGTCACTGCCCTGAGCTTGTTTTACATGATTAGGACAAAACTCCCCATGGCTTTGGATGTAATAAGAAAAAAAAAAATGAAACAAGAGCCTCTGGAGGGCAGAAATATGAACTGGGTTAGTGCTTAATTAAGTTGCCTATTAACAGTTGTGTAGCAGCCTGGAAGAATTTTAATGCACCAATTAAAGCATGGAGCTATCTCCTTGGTTTTCTACTTCCTCTGGGGATGCTGTCAAGAATGGGGAGGTTGCAGATCAAGTGCTGTTTATTTTGCTTCTTCCAGCTTATTAAAAATTGTTCTAAATTTGGGATGTGGCGGATGCCCATGGACTTGTTTGCTTCCGCAAGGCAGCAGAGTGACGTCTGTCTGATGAAGATTAGCATGGGAAAGAAATGGGACTGTTTCTTGTATTGCTGTGGGCAGAGGAGTGGGCTGGCAGGGTGCCTCCATGCTGATGGTGGGGTGGTTGGTTTGGCACATACAGCCTGGACAGCTGGTGTGGGCTCACAGCACACCTTTGTAAGGGATGTGGTGAGTTATCCTGCCTGTTCACTGACTGTCCCATCACTGTGTCTCACCCCCCTCAGGAACAAGTCTAGATCCATCATAAGGAGCAGGGTCGCCCATCAGATGAGGTGGTCAGAGAGCATTGCTGCTCTGATGATCAGGAACTTTTGATTGACAGCTAAAAGGCACTTGAGGCTATTTTAGAGCCATTTTCTCAAATAACTTTTCTCATGATTGTTTCGTCTCCTGAATGCACTACTGAGAAGCAGTTCTTCTGACCAGCCTGAAAAAGCTGGCCTTTCCCAATTGCTGCAACCAAGGCGTCATTCATTCTTCTTCCTTCAGGAAGAACTTGTGAGAGGACTCATTAACACCACCACCTGGGCTTCAACCACCATATTCGACAGGAGTTGGCTTTTTGGAAAAAGAAATGTAATGCTGCACTGCCTGCAGAGCAATTCCTATGCTCAGATGGCCTTTGAAGAAGAAAGTCCAATCTCATCTTTCACTCATTTTTCATGTGCATGTGATTGGCTTGCTCTGATTTCAGGTGTCATGGGAGTCTTCTGCTCACTGGACCTAAAGGAGGGTTAGGAGGGTGTCCTTCCCTGTACATCCTTGTTTGTCAGCCCTTTCTCAGTTGTCTCTGGGGCAATTTGTAGGGGCCGGAAGCTGCGACAACACAGAGCCTGGTTCCTGTGACTAATCCTGCTTAAAAACCTGTCCAGGACCAGTGTGTTGTAAACATAGAATCATAGAATCATAGAATAGTTTGGGTTGGAAGGGACCTCAAAGATCAATGA